>JAYEPQ010000008.1:24504789-24752289 GCA_036321105.1 Dracaena cambodiana | reverse complement strand
CATAGTGTCAGAGTAACCTCGTGAGTTGGATGCCCATTGATGACAGGTTGAATAAATATTATTGGTTGAGGATCTTCCTCAGGAGCTTGAGGACCTCCATGCACATGTTTGTTCCCTTCCCTGAAGAGGAGGTTGATTATGAGTTGGAAGTGATCATCGATTTGAGTCATATACTGTGAGTAAATTGTTGAAAATACTCGTGAGTAATAAAACCCCTAAGCCGGTTTAGTAAGCACTTTCAATACTTGTTGCCTCAGTGGGTTGGTTCTCTCTCTCCAGCTACCCAAGAGGTTGCAGCTCAATTTGATTGTGCTCCAATGCCATTTCAAGAGACTTTCTTCAATTTCCTCTTGATGGTGCTCAATATTTCTATAAATAAAGCAAGGGTCCGTAGCTGGCGTAACGGTTATGAGAGACATGTTAGTAGCATTCCCCCGCCCTTTTCCTAAGCGTCTGCACAGAAAACACAAACATGAGGGAGGTCAAGTATAAGCCCCAACTGACACTCAACTCAACGACTACAAAAGGCGGAGCAAGATATAGATAACAAATATAATAACTGATTGATAGGCAGTTAAAGATTATAAGACTAGATTACACCGAGCCAAGTTATAAGATAATTGAAGAGTAATTTAGTCATTTACGGCAGGACCCATGCCTCTAGGATATGGCATGCTGAATCATGCGGCGAAGTACCTCAACTGCATCTCTTAAAGGCCTTTTTCTGGACCTCGTTTATAAATCGTTTGTTCTCTTTAAAGCACAGTAAGTAGTTGAGTTAGGTCCTCTTCGAATCGGACTTGGACCATATCAAGCCTAGAAATTTTTTTACAGTAACAAAATTGTGGAGATTTTCATATTTTATTAGTTTGGCATAGCGACCAGCGTTTTACCGAATACAAACTAAACATCCACGCAGTCTGCATATTTTGTATATGATCTCCTCTAAATATGCCTATGCATTCACCTGAGACAAGTTTAAATAAACAGGTAAGACTGGTAATGGACACGTCAGGTTTTTAAAACAAAAATAAATTTTTTATTTTTTTAATTTAATTTTTTGTATAAAGACTAAAATTTAGCCCATGAATAGATCCATTACCATCCCCATAAACAGTTGGCCACGGAATAAGGAAACGATTCAAGAGGAATGATTAAATCAAATATCGTAGCATAAGCAAGCTTACTTTTAAAAACATACAATGCAATAGAACTGATGTTGAAACAAAATAGTTAATCATTTCTCAAAAAATAATACCAACTCACACAACGAGGACATTCTGCAAACGATTGTTGTTAGAGAATAAGTTCAATCGTGTTTTTATTGCCTTTAGAAAATGACTCGAGTCCCAGTGCAGCTCTCTGCATCTTCAAATATTGGTTGCTTTCTTAGAAACAAAAAAAAACATCCACCATCAAGTTCTGAGATGAATGCTTTACTTGTATCCAGTAGCACAACCACCTCAGCTCACTCAATGACGGTGGAGAAGAGAGAAAAATAAGGATTACAACGACTTTTCTCCAATGCCTGCATCATCCAGAACAAGTTTATACAACATAGACGGTTCACAAGATAATGAAGTGAACCAAAAAATTCTAAGGCTGGGGGAGAAGAGTTGCAAGCGATGTCAACTTTACAAAAAAAATTCTTAGAGAGGGTTTAGACCACAACAAAAGCACAATGGATCAATCACTGTAGACAGTAGAGCTGGCGTATATTTCCAGAAGCTGCCATATAACATACATGCATAAACAAGAAACAGTTAGTCTTATCTGTTCCAACAGGAAACTCATGGTAAGTGATAGAAGTTATCCACATTGCTCAAAAAATTGATGTGTGTTCATTCGATCATAAAAATAATTTATTTTCTTATAATCTGCTGTCAGCATAATTTAGTGTGGCTGTGGTGGTCCATTACATAACATATTCTAAAAGATAAAATCGAAGACCGTTTGTTAGAGAGAAAGATAATCAATATATCGGAGACCCTCTCTCATGACACGCTCAAGCAGACTTACAGAGTTAGATCTGTGATGGTAAGCAATAGGATGCTGCTCCACCAACCATTGAAGCAACAATAACTAGTTGAAAGAAAACCAGCATTCTATTTTATTACCACCTTGTACCCCATCTCCCTTCCTAACCACCGCCTCCTTCCAATTCCCTTTTTCCTCCAGCTCCACTGGCCCAGCCACGGAGTCCCACCATGATCCACACCTTTTAGAACCGCTCTCTGATCCTAAGCTTCTCCAGGCATTATCTCTTACCATGGAGCCTCCCTCTCCACCAAAGAGAAACATTAAAGAGGGTCATTTTCTCTTTCATCATTCAGAAAAGAATGGCAAGATAATTTCTTTCTTCAAATCTTTGTCTATTATACATACACTAACATTATTTTCTCTTTTCCAACCAAAATTATTACTAAATGTTTTAGTTAGGATTTTATGATCATTATATTTATAGCAATGTTTTAAATATCAGCAAAACCAATAGGCATGGCAAATATCATTGGGTTTTGAGGTATCCATATCGGTATAGGTGTTGCCATTATAGTCGTATTTTCTTGATACTTTTGACACAATATGCCCGATGTTGCTGATTTCTACCAGAAACCATCACCCGGTACTAATATTGATTCCGAAATTTTAAACCTTGATGGAAAGCTTCCATCAGGCTGTGACATTAGCAAAATCTTCTCTGAGATATATCTTAACTTTTTAATTCTAAACCCTAGCAGAATCTTTGAAGTGTTTAAAATATATTAGCACAATCCTTTAGTTTTAAATCATCAACCGAGTAGATGAAACAGTAAAGACACAACTTCGACGTTAGCGATAGTGAACATCAAGTTAATAGTGTAAAAGGAAAAGACAATTGAAGAGGAAAAACTCACAGTGATGATGCGCAAAGATTTGGCAATCAAAGTCGATTTCATAATTTCTAAACCAATGAGGTGTCAATAGTGTTTGTAGTCCTTATTTGTTTGTGGCTTACTGATAAATTTTACCACAAACCCAAGTAAAAAGAGGAAACAAAAAAGAACACAACCAAACACCCTCCCCCCTTCACCAACCAAAAAAGCTTACTAGATAACTAGTCAAGGATTACATTTGAGGTCTCACAGAAAAAAGTCAACATTATACATTTTATATAGCCGTTGTTTTTGATATACTCTATATACGAGATTGTGTTGAGTTCCTGCATCTACATTTGATTCATCAAATCTTTAAACAAAGAACATTCCTTGTAGTTGTAGACCAACCAACTTTGATGACAACACCTCTACAGCTGAACAGCATTCAGTGTAACACTATGTTTCCTCCACGATTTGTGTACAAATAGTCAGATTAAATTCTGTAGAAAAGTCCTCATGGTTATGGTGTGGGCAATAAAGGGAGGCCAACAAACAGTGCAAAATTGGGAAAAATTGACCTGAACAAACTCTTGCAAGTGAGAACACTTCTATTTGACCACAACTTGAATGCTGATGACATACAACATGAATGCTGATGACAGTGTGGTTCCATCTATTTACCAAATACTGAGGCATGAAAGTGTCCTGAAAATTAAATCGTACATTACATAATATAAATGTGTGAAAATACTTTCTTCTTAATAATATTCAATTATTTAATAGAGTTCAGAATTTCAATAGGACAAAACAAGACTTGATAGATAATCAAGGTATGGGCAGTGTTCTAGATATCGGATACCGGTAGTGTTTTAAATACTGGCCGATATACCGGTATATCGGCCGGTATATCGCTAAAATTGAAGAAACGAGACGATATGCAGTTTTTTTTACCGTTTATCGTTTTGGACTGATATGGGCCGATATATCGACCACGTGGCGATATATCAGCCACGTGGCGATATATCGGCCGGTATCGAGATGAGAAATATCGGCCGGTATTAGGTAATATCGGTTAATGGGTTTTGGTTACGGATTAAACCCATTAACCTGTTAAAATCCGACCCGTTAAGAAATAAAACGGACCGGGAGGGGGAGAGAAAGGGTATTTTTTCGTTTTCTCTCTCTCTCTCTCTCTCTCTCTCTCTCTCTCTCCCGACGAAAGAGCGATCGATCCTTCCCCGCGAGTCGCGACCAAACTCTAACCCTAATTGAGCAAACCAGCCCTAAATCTCTTACCGATTTTTCTTCTCCCACTCTCTAGCTCTCTCTCTCGTTCTCTCCCAGCGATCGTCGGCCGATCGAGCCGAACCCTAACCCTAATTTCCCAACAAATCCATAAATCTCTCTTATTTTCTCTCTCTCTTTCTTTTCCGCTCTCTGATTGCTCTGATTGCTCTTCTCCCACTCTGGGAGTTTTCAAAGGGTCCTCACCGTTCTCCGCCGACGCTGCCATCTCCAGTTTGTCGGATAGTGGGGCAGTGGCCGCCGGCCAGGTAAGTCAAGTTTGATTTTTTCATGTTAATTTGATTTAGAGTCACAAATTTCTTCAATTTCTTTTATAATTGTGCTATTTAGATTTAATTGATTGCGATTTATGTTAGAAATTTTTTTTGGGTGTAATTTGAGGCTAATACTTAAGTTGGGAGGGCTGAATTAGTGGTTGTAGTCTACAGTGAATTTGTCAAGTCACTGATTCACATTAAATCAGTGATTCGGTTCACCGATTCACATTGAATCAATGATTCGGTTCACTGATTCACACTGAATCAGTGAATCGAATCACTGATTCAGTGTGAATTAGTGGTTCAAATTCACTGATTTTGTGTGTATGAGCTTCATGGTAGATAAAATTTGTAAATTTGTATTAGTATTTACTATTTAGTAAAGGAAGAAATAGATTATGTAAGATAAATTTGAATTTACTATTTAGTATTTACTATTTGTATGTTAGATAAATTTGTATTAGTATTTACTATTTAGTAAAGGAAGAAATAGATTATGTTAGATAAACTTGAATTTACTATTTGTATGTTAGATAAATTTGTAAATTTGTATTAGCATTTACTATTTAGTAAAGGAAGAAATAGATTATGTTAAATAAACTGGACAAAGTAATTCGAGTAATTAGCTAATATAAACGGTATCTGCAAATTCGTAAGTTGAATGTAAATAAGCCAATGTAAGTACTATTAACTTATTTTATGTGTTTTATTATATTCTATATAACCAATTATATGATTATTTTTTAACTGGTATGACACCGATATGACACTCCGGTATTTAGGGTCATATCGCGATATCCCGCCCGGTATCCGGTAACCGGTATGTAATTTGCTGACCGGTACGAGACCGGTATCCGATATTTAGAACACTGGATACCGATCCCATACCAATCCGCCAAATTACATACCGGTTACCGGATACTGTGCGGGATATCGCGATATGACCCTAAATACCGGAGTGTCATATCGGTTAAAAGATAATCATATAATTGGCTATATAGAACATATTAAAATACATAAAACAAGTTTATAATACTTACATTGGCTTATTTGCATTCAACTTACGAATTTGCAAATACCGTTTAGAACGTTCGCATATGCACAAAGCGACATAATCATAAAATTAAGAAAAATAAATTTTCAAGATCAAAGCGACATAATCATAAAATTAAGAAAAATAAATTTTCAAGATAAAAGAAAAGTGTTTGTACAATACATAAGTGATATAATTTATAAAATTACAACATTGTCCTTTAAATGAGTTTATTTGAAACATACTAGAAACTTTAAATATCAGTCTTTACAATATATTTTCTAGCTAGATTCAGAGTCTACTGGTTTATTTGATGGCATGCCTTACTCATCATCTGATGACGAATCTGATGATGATGTGTCAACTTTTTCCTCATCATCATCATCTGATGCGTGCCGCTACTTAGAATTTGAAGATGATGATTTTCCGTTTGAAGTTCTACTGCTCTTAGACTTAGATGCCTTAACTCTTTCACTCTTTCTCTTCTTCGGATTAGCACCCATAACAATTGACACCTGTCAAAAAGTCATGCAATTTTTTAAAACTTAACCTATTTCTTTTCTTCTTATGAACCTAAATAAAAGATAATTATATGAAGTTCGTTTAGAACATATCTATTTGGAAGAAATAAATATTTAATTAGCAAATTTAAAATTGTAATACCATCTCAAATGTGAATTGTAATACCATCTCAAATGTGCTCCAGTTCCGTTCACAACCCGAAGAACTAGTTGTCAGGCTCAAAATCCTCATTGCTATGATTCTCAATTCGGGAGCATCTGTCCCGTAGAATTACCACCATTGAGCTAGCAATGAATATTTAGAAATAGTTATTAGCTATTTAATAGTTTCTTTAATTAAAAATAGATTGAATTTAGCATTTCTTAAATTGAAATGCATACCTGGATTAATGATTCTTTTTACTGCTGCCCTTGCAAAAAATATTGCAAATAATCTATTTTGATTTTGATACATTAGGAGTTACTGTGCAATCTTATCAATTCTTTCGTAATCATCTGGATAAAATCTGTGCATCAAATCAACGAAGCCCGACATAAACGACCCATCAGCATCAAACTCAGACTGCTTCGCATAGTAATACAGATGGTTCAAGAAATATCCAGCTCTATGCAAAGAACCCTTAAGTTTTTCCTCCAATCTCCTATCAATAATCTTCTATATTGGAAGATATTTTTTCTCTTCACCCCCTAGAGCATCTCTTATTTCCTTTTTAGCAGTCTCTAAGTCACCATACAGAAAACCCATTAAAGAGACATTGTCCCCATCAACTCTACGCAAAATTTTCACCAGTAGAGTAAATACTTTTAGAGTAATATTTGTGTTGTCCCAAAATTTGTTGCTAGCAATTATTTCTGCAACCTAAACATTCATAAAAAGATGTATTAAAAAAATATAAATAACGTATAATTTAAAATTATAAAATAATTTTTTATTAATTTAAATAAATACCTTCTTGCCTGCATCTGTTCTGGACAGAGTGCAATCCATCCAATCATCAGAAATAAACATATACTGCAGCTCCTCTCTGATTGATGATAAAGAGAGAAATATCGTGGCAAACCTACTTTTACTTGACCTTATTAGCTTTCCACCAACCGCCTTCCTCATAATATCTAAAAATTTGGTGTGACTGTATATGTACACGGAGACTGATCTCCCTATCATAATTGCACTTCGGATATATTTAATCTTTCCAATATCCGCAAGCATCAAATTAATTGTATGTGCTGCACAAGGTGTCCAAAATATGTTTGGATGCGTCAGAACCAATGTATTTGCTGCAGCCATATTATTCGAGGCATTATTCGTCACAATCTATACAATATTTTCCACACCAACCTCGTTCATTTCCCTCTCCACAAATTTATGGATATAACTGCCATTGTGTCTCTCAAAAAATGCATCTTGAGACAATAAGAAGGCTGTACCGGCAGGACAATATACAACGATATTCATTAAACTTCTCTCATTTCGATCCGATCACGCATCTGTCATTAAAGTGCAGCCATTTGTTCGGCAATTCCGTTTGAATGATTCAAGAGTTGCATTTGTCTCCTTGACCTCTCTCTGGAGGTAAGTCTCGCTTAGCTCATATAGGCTGGGAGTCTGTAAGTTTGGTCCATACATGCCAATGGCTTGGACCATCTGCATAAAAGATGGTTGCATAGCAATATTAAATGCAAGCCCTCCTTCATAAAAAAAACTGGCAATGTATCGAACTGCATCGTCTCTGGCCTTTTTTCTGGAGGCTGATGGCACGGTAGGCTGTCTTTGAGCTGCTTCCACTGCTTGCTCGACCGATCGAATAGCAAATTGATCCATCGGTCCTGTTGTTTTGAGAGAAGATTGACCTGTTGCTTTGTGAGAAGATGACTCCTCTTGAATTGTCTCATCTTCTTCCCCAACATGAATTTTTTTTAACAAATTTTGAAGTTCTATTTCTCTAGTTTTATTTAGTATTTCCAGAGCTTTCTGCTTCTCGTCATCTGGGACCAGGAGATAGCCTCTGACATTCCCGCTAACATGACCTAAATGTTCCTTCAAATGGGTAATACCTCCCCCATATTCGCTCTTACAGAAATTGCTCTCTACTTTATTGGGCTTATTGGTTACTTTTTTCCCCCAATCCCAAACTAGATTTTTGTCTCCTCGTCTCTCTTGGACATTAAAAGCACCAGAAGAGGACATTCTTCAAGTAATTTCTGACTTCAAATTTTATTAAAATGGACATAAAAAATTAATTAAATAAATAGCAAATATAATAAACTTAATCAATTTCATAAAAATCCTAATCAAATCTATTTGAAGTTGAGTGCCTAATATAAATAATTATTGGCTACTTTTCCCCCAATCCTAATCTAATCATATAGTAGGCAAAACTAAATTAGATCTTACAAAAAATTATTTCATTAAAACTACATAATCAAACTACATTGTACTGTAATTCAAAATTTCAAACCCTAACATATCCAACAAATACAACAAATTACAATGTCATATAATTATAAATTTACAATTGCTCAATGTCCTGCAATTAAAATATTCTATATGCACACAATTAAAATATCCTAATTAAAATATACTATATTGCTCCATATTTTCATTATGAAAATTCTCATTCAAATTCACTTCTAATTAGTAATTACTCATCACTCAATAAATTATCAAACAAATTAACTTCTAAATTCTAATTAGACTGTCACTATTCAAACAAATTATCAAACAAATTAACTTCTAAATTCTAATTTTACTGTTTCGGCCACTCTTCTTTCAGTCAGTGAATCAAATTCACTGATTCACTCCGAATCAGTGAATCAATTCACTGATTCGATGTGATTCGATGTGAATCGATGTACTGAATCCCTGATTCACATGAATCAGTGATTCGGTTCACTGATTCACACCGAATCAGTGAATCGATTCACTGATTCGGAGTGAATCAGTGAATTTGATTCACTGACTGAAACAGTGAAACTCCACCCAATCAATATGTGCAAACAACCAAATTATCACAAATTTTAAGCACCCAAATTCTCAAACACATATGACAATCAAAACAAAATATTTATAAAGAAAAGAAATTTAGGGCTAGCTGGACTTAACACTTTACCAGTGAGGCACTGACTACCAAGCTCCTCGTCAGCGCTGCTGGAATCTAAGCAATAGGAGTAGAGGGAAGTCGGGAGGCCGGTGAAGTTGTTTTAGGGCAAATTGGGCTGCCGATTTTTCTTTACCAAAAATCAATCGAAGGAGAGAACTCTCAACATCTCACTGAGCAGTTTTTTATGTTTTTTTGGGTGGATTTTGAGTCGCGACTGTTCGATCGATCGAGGAGAAGGAGAGGGAAGTCGGGGAAGAAGAACAGGAGATTAGGGTTCGCGAGCGATGGATTTGGGGGAGAACGCGAGTGAAGCAGATTTTATTTTTTTTCCTATCGGGTCGGGTCGAAAGGGTAAACGGGTTTCAACCGCAACTCAAATCCGTTAAAAAAAAAAACGATATTGGCTCATACCGGCCGATATTTATCTTACCGGATATCGGCCGATATATCGCCACGTGGCCGATATATCGGCTCATACCGGTCGAAAACGATAAGCGATATAAAATTGGCCATATCGTCTCGTTTGTGGGGAAAATCCGATATATCGACCGGTATACCGGTATACCAGCCGATATTTAAAACAATGGGTATGGGATCTGTATTCCTAATGTTTAGTTACTTTTCTAGTTTGGTTAACCACAATGATTAGAATAAATCCTAGTATGGTTGCGATCATAATCTGTCTCTACATACTCACTAGTGTATGTTTATCATCTAAAGTGGCCCTAATTTAAAACTGCTATTGTACTACGTAATTCTGGACTTAGAATAACTTCCAGATGTTAGGGATGGTTTTCACTAGTTCAAACTTTTTTTTTTTCATTTCAGAAAAGTGTTAAAAGATTTTTCGTGAATATACTTTATCCAAATTTCTTTAGGATATTATAACGACTAGCAAATGAACTTTTAAAAATTTATTGGTTTCTGCTTGGTTTAGTAATTTCATATAAACTTCGATAGAAACTAATGCTTTATCTTGATTTCTCCAGTGAGTTGACCAGATTTCTTGCTGGTACTGGCACACAGACTGATCGAGTTGGACACCTCAAGTCTAAAAAGGGACCACGGAAAAAATCAAACCAAGTAATGAGGCATGTTCATGAAAAATGTCAGTGCATTTCAATAACATGACAGAAATCCTTTAATCATTGAAATTTTAAATTTCCTGAACAAATTCTCAAATTCTTGACTAGAGATGTCTCATTTGAGTAGAGTTCTTATAAAGTCATTTATTATTTTCGTCTCACTAGTGTTTTAAAATCCAGATTACTCGGGCAAGTACTCAGACCGATTGTCAAATGCATGGCAATGGGGAAACCCGCTCCAGAACCTACGCGAGTACAAATTCTTGACTAGAGATGTCTCCTGTGAGTAGAGTTCTTATAAAGCCTTTTATTATTTTCGTCTCATTAGCGTTTTAATATCCAAATTACTAGGCCAAGTACTCACACCGGTTGTCAAAAGCATGGCAATGAGGAAATCCGCTCTAGAACCTACACGAGTACTCAGTCACTCAGCTGACTACTTGACCAGCTTCCAAGTTTTGGCGTGAGCTGACTTTACATATCTTGTCAAGCGAGAATTGGAGCTCGATCGAACAGAATCAAGCCTCAATCTCTATCGATATTTTTGTTGTAGGGTAGCGACCATCGGAACTTAGCTAAGAGACGTAAATGGCAAACCCCACTATATACTTCACAAGCTCCACACCCTCACCCGCCCAAGGAATTTGAATCCTACTATAGTGGATTCAAATGAAATTTGAATTGGATACCAAAACAAAATCGAACTCGAATGGGTCCTGACTCACTGGAGGAGTCCAATACCAAGTTCAGATCCAGAACTAGAAACAAATTCAAATTATATTTAAGTTCTGTCAAGAATGCTGACAAATAGTAGCTAAAGATGGTGAATAAAGATGCTCACTTTGAGAAATCCATGGCAAATTAAATCTGCTCTGGAATTCTGATTTTGCAAAGACTTTAGCTGAAGTGAGTAAAATGTCGAGAGAGAATTTTCATTGATGAGGGATGACAAAATTGGCATGTATTTCATTCAAATATGAAACTGGCACATATGTAGATTCATTGCCTTTCTTGTTTCCGGCCGTAAACTCATCCCTCTTTCTTACTACTTTGTAGTTTGAACCTTTATGGCTAAGATTTGGTGAGTCCTCCACATACAGCTCATCACTAGATAGATAGTTTCATTTTCATATTCATAAAATTTATTTCTTGAGTTATTAGCTTCCAGACCTTTTTCCCGTCCTTCATAAGAATACTATAAAAATAATCTTGATATCCACTGGAATGGTATGAGAATATTTTGATTTTTAAGCATTGAAATTATAATATATATATAGAGATAGAATACTGGAAATGAGCTGACAGCTCATGCAAATTGCGTGAGCTACAATTTATTTCGACAGTCTCCAATAATCTTTTTTTTAAAGTTTTCTTTTTGATTATGATCTCGACCATTTAGGGTTTACTCATACCCAATTTATTGGGTTTTAATTTTGATTTGGTCCTCCATCAAGTTTTAGTTTCGATTTGATCCTCCATCAAGCCATTATTATTATAAAAATAATCTTGACATCCACTGGAATGGTATGAGAATATTTTATTTTTTGCACTGAAATTATAATATATATATAAAGAGAGAGAACAATGAAAATGAGCTGAGAGCTCATGCAATTTACCTGAGTTGCAATTTATTTACACTGTCTCTAATAATTTTTTTATAAATTTTCTTTTTGATTATGATCTCGATCATTTAGGGTTCACTCATACCCAATTTATTGGGTTTTAGTTTTGATTTGGTCCTCCATGTGGACAAAATTAACAGTTTTCAATAAATAAAATATTTGAAAAGGTAAATAAACTCCAAAATTCATGAAATTTGATTTTAAGAAAGTTAAGGTGGTAGAGATCCTAAATCTAGAAAAACAATTACAGAAAAATTATTAGATCACTATATTTTTACCGCTAGCTCAGTTAAGCTTTCCTGAGCTAGCGACTCACCTATAGTAATCCCCTATATATATATATATATATATATATATATATATATATATATATATATATATATATATATATATATATAACAAGTAATCTGAATAATTGTCAAGTTTTCCAAGTACCCGCTGAGTTTTTCAAGCACTCACTAACCGCTCTCAGACAAAATGCATAATGAAACTAGATTTTCGAACACAGAATGATATTTTAATGATTAACGCAATTAGCTATGCCTTCGAAGCATTTAGGTAATTGTGTTTGAAGCACCAAAAATACACTTATTCGTACAATATGAAGCATTTAGAATAAATTTGTTTTAGATACTTTATTCCAAACTTTTTATTTAGGTTTGCGAAATTATGAATCCTCAATATACAATTTAAATTAAATTTTTAATTTTTAAGAAGCGAGCACAAGAAAAAATTACACATACATTGCACGTGCTATCCAACTAATTGAATAAAAAATTATAACTCAAAAACGATGTTGTTGGATAACTACAATGTGCTTCCATTTTTGGCCCAAAATGATTTAGTTGAAAAAAATAGGTTGATAAAAGGAAGATTTAAAAACCATTTAAGTTCAATTAGCTAAATTACTCTCTATTGAAATATTGAAGAAACTCCGCCAGTATTGTGCTTAAAAATTTATCTTTTCACTGCCTGTCCCAAACCAGAAAAAAAGAGGGTTGTGGTAGGCCGGTGACAGCCAACGCAAAACATTCACATATTATGACATGAGCCAAAATATGAATTTCGTTAGAGCATTCCCTACTGAGCGACGCATTATATCGGAGCCTGAGTGTAGTGAAAAATGTGAGGGTTGCTAGGTCATCACCCAGAATGACACGCAACGTCGGCATTCGAATGTGATGTCAAATATAAGAGAGTTTCTACATCTTAATAAGCGGATGGGGGTAAAAAAGTTAGCCCATAAACATAAATATAGGATTCGGTTGGTATCGTGAAATATAGATTCGCTTACAGGTAGATTAGTAGAGTTAGTTGATATTATGATTAGGACGGTTAATATTTTGTGTGTAGGAGACTAAGTTAGTAGGTGAGAAAACTAAAGTCATAGAGTCTTGAGTTTATAAACTTTGGTATACGGATATAGATAGAAATCGTAATGGGTTAGGTGTGATCATAGATAGACAATTACTTGGGGATGTAGTGGAGGTTAGGAGGAAGCGTGATAGAATTTTATTAGTTAAACCTATTTTAGATAGAGAGATTTTTAATATCATTAGTAGCTATGCACAAGTAGGACTTGATGAATCCAGTAAGCATCAATTTTGGGAGAATCTAGATGACAATGCAAGAAATACCCGCTAGAGAAAAACTATTTATTGGTGGTGATCTCAATGGGCATGTAGGAACTAATTGTAATGGTTTTGATAGTGTACATGAAAGATTTGGTTTTGGAGAAAGAAATAAAGTAAATAATTCAATTCTAGATTTTGTTTTTTTGTCTTATGATTTTAGTGAATACTTGATTTAAAAAGAGAGTTTCTCACTTGATTATTTTTAAAAGTGGATCGAGTGCGAACCAAATAGATTTCTTTTTAACTAAAAGGGTAGATAGAGCTAGTTGTATCGATTGTAAGGTAACGTCAGATGAGAGTGTAGTTACCCAACATAGACTCTTAGTTTTCGATATTCAGATTAGAAAGACTTAGAAAAATTAAGAATAAGTTATATCCTAAAATAAAATGGTGGCGATTAGAAAGTAATTAAAAAGTTTTTGTAGATAGTAATACAAGAAACAGATTGGAGGGACTATGATAATCCTAATGTAACATGAAACAAAATAACTAGCTGCATTATAGGGTAGCTAAAGATATATTTGATGAGTAGAGAGGCGGTGCTCCACCATGTAAAAATACATCATGGTGGAATGGTGAAATGAAGAGATAAAAAATGCTATTAAGATCAAGCGAGACCTTTATAGAGATTTGAAGAAGAATAATAATAATGATGGAATAAGTTTTGAGAAGTATAAACTAACGAAGAAGAAAACTAAGAAAGCTGTTCGAAATGCAAAAACTAAATTATATAAACAAGTGTACAAGATGTTGGATAATAAAGAGGCAGAAAAAAATATATATAGAATTGCTCAAATAAAAGAGCGAGAGCCTAGAAACTTATGTACTGTAAAGTGTATTAAATATGAGAATCAGACGGTTCTAGTTGGAAACGAAGAGATTAAAAAAAGATAGAAAGACTATTTTGATAGATTATATAATGATAGTTTTACTCAAGTTTTGAGAGATTTTACTATTCAATGTGAGGATATCAATCGTAACTTTATGCGTAGAATTAAAAAAATCTGAAGTAAAAAAGATTCTAAAGAGGATGAAATCAAGAAAAGTTGTTGGTCCAGATGAGATTCTTATAGAGGTATGGAGATACTTAGGAGGAATTGGTGTCAGCTGACTGACAGATCTTTTTACAAGTTTGGCAAACTAAGAAAATGTCAAATGAATGGAGGAAGAGTACGCTAGTAGCTTTGTATAAGAACAAGAGTGATATTCAGAATTGTTCTATCGGAAAATAAAACTCATGTGTCACACTATGAAGCTTTGGAAAAAGGTTAATTGAACTTAGATTGCGATAAACTGTTAAAATATCAGAAAACCATTTTGGATTTATGTCGGGGCGATCGATGACAGAAGCTATTCATTTCATTCGTCAACTTATAGAGCGATTCCGAGAGAAAAATAGAGATTTGCATATAGTATTTATTGACTTAGAGAAAGTCTATGATAAGGTACAACGAGAGATACTTTAGTGGACATTAATGAAAAAAAGAGTTCTCATCAAGTATATTGAAATAATTAAGGACATATGATGGATTAGTGGCTAATGTCAGAACATGTGGTAGTTTAACAAATGATTTTTCTATCATAATTGGATTGCATCAAGGATCTGCATTGAGACCGGCATGGATTACAGGAAATTCGTGAATTAGATCGGGTTACGGCAAAGGTGACTCGGAGCCTAGAAGAAGGTGACTCGAGCGGCTTGAAACGTCGAATTTGAGTTCGGCCTGTCGAAGCAGAGTTCCGGAACCCCCCTCCATGGTTTTTTATTTGCTATAGTGATGGATAAGCTTATTAGAGCTATTCAAAATGAGATACCTTGGTGTATGCTATTTGTTAATGATATTGTTTTAGTTGATGAGACAAAAGCAGGAGTGAATGCCCAGTTAGAGTTATGGAGGCACACATTAGAATCTAGAGGTTTTAAATTGAGTAGGTCTAAAACAGAATATATAGTGTACATTTAATAAACGACGGACCATAAACATAATACTATAATACTGGATGGGCAAGAGATACAAATGAGCAGTCAGTTTAGATATTTGGGTTCTATTATTCAGAATGATGAAGAGATCGATAATGATATTAACCATAAGATACAAGTTAGCTGGTTGAAATGGAGTGTAACGGAAGTTTTATGCGACCGTAACATTCCGTTAAGACTGAAGGAATATTTTATAGGACTGCTATTAGGCCAGTTTTATTATATGGCACAGAATGTTGGGTTATAAAGAAATGTTATTCACAGAAAATAAGTGTAATAAAGATGCGCATACTCCGCTGGATATGCAGCACCACTAGGAGAGATAAAGTGATAAATGAAGATATTCGTGCTTATGTGTAGCTCCCATTGATGAGAAGATGCGAGAAAATCACTTAAGATGGTTTGGTCATGTGTAACGTAGGCCTATAAATGCACCAATTCGACGAGAAGAGTTTATCAATGTAAAACAAGTTAAAAGAACGGGAAAATCGAAAAAAATATGGATGAAGGTGATACGAATTTAAATAAGGAGATATTACTTGATAGAAATGAATGGAGGACTATCAAAGTGATCGATCCAACGTGATTCTTTTTTGGTTCATGTAGTCTACCCAGTATTTTAAATACCGGTCGATATACCGGCATATCGGCCGGTATATCGTTAAAATTGAAGAAACGAGACGATATGGGCATTTTTTTTACGGTTTATCGTTTTGGACCGGTATGGGCCGATATATCAGCCACGTGGCGATATATCGGCCGGTATCGAGATGTCTAATACCGACCGGTATTGGATAATAACGGTTATTGGATTTTGGGTTTTGATTACGAGTTAAAACCATTAACCCGTTAACATCCGACCCGTTAAGAAATAAAACGGGTTGGGAGGGAGAAAAATGTTATTTTTTTGTGTTTTCTCTCTTTCTCTCTCCCGGTGATCCGAGCGTTCCCTCCCTGCGACGAAAAATCCTAACCCCAAATTTCCCCAAATCAGCCTTAAATGTCTCTCCGATTCTTCTTCTTCCACTCTCTGGCTCTCTCTCTCATTCTCTCCCCGCGATCGTCGGCCGATCGAGCCGATCGGCCCGAACACCAACCCTAATTTCCCAATCCATCCATAAATCTCTCTCGTGTTCTCTGTATCTTTCTTCTCCGCTCTCCGATAGCTCTTCTCCTACTCTGGGAGTCTTCGAAGGGTGCTCGCCGTTCTCCAGTGGGGCAGTGGCCGCCGGCCAGGTAAGTGAAGTTTGTTTTTTTAATGTTAATTTGATTTAGAGTTACAAAATTCGTCAATTTCTTTTATAATTGTGCTATTTAGGTTTAATTGATTGCGATTTATGTTAGATTTTTTTTTTGTGTAATTTGAGGGGAATTGCTAAGTTGGGAGGGCTGAACCCGCGGGTAGTCTACATTGATTTCTTGAATCACTGATTCACACTGAATTAGTGATTCGATTCACTGATTCAGTGTGAATCAGTGATTCGGTTCACTGATTCACACTGAATCAGTGAATCGAATCACTGATTCAGTGTGAATAAGTGATTCAAGAAATAATTTTTTGTGTATGAGTTTCATGCTAGATAAAATTTGTAAATTTGAGTATTTACTATTTATATGTATTCACTGTTGTTGCAGATTCACTATTTCATGCTAGATTCACTGTTGTTGCAGATTATAATTTCTTTAATTATGTCTTAAACATGGTGGGTACAGTGAATGTAGTAGCATATTCAATTTAATACAATTTTCATAGTATAGATGCAAATTGATGTGAAATAATATAAATTTAGTTTTGTTTACTATTTATACAATTTTCACTAGTGTTGTTGCAGATTCTTTAATTATAGATTCACTGCTTCTTAGGTTTTGTTATGTGAAATAATATAAGTTTAGTTTTGTTCATTAAAGTGAAGGGAGATTGCAACTGTATATAACACAAATTGATTCGAAATACACGGGACAAGTATGAGACATCACATAGCATGTATTGTAAACATTGACATATATTTGTAGTGTTTTAAAACAGTGAATACACATAAATACACATAGCATTTATATGATTATTTTTTTAACTTAGATTAAGTTTATTAACTTTATTTATTTTAGTAAAAACTTGAATTCTTAAATAGATTAAGTTAATAAAAATTAAGTGCAACAATTATTTAGCTATTTAATCAATTAATTGTTTCTTTTTTCACTCCACTTTTTTTAGGTTAGAAATAGCTTGAAAGATGTCCTCTTCTGGTGCTTCCAATGTCCAAGAGAAGCGAGGAGATAAAGATCCAGCTTGGGAATGGGGAGAAAAAAGTACCCAATAAGCCCATTAAAGTGGAGTGTAATTTCTGTAAGAATAATATGGGGGAGGCATTACCCGCTTGAAAGAACACTTAGGTCATGTCAGCGGGAATGTCAGAGGCTGTCCCCTGGTCGCAGATGACGTGAAGTAGAAAGCTCTGGTAATGCTAAGTAAACTTAGAGAAGTAAAGGAGGGGAAAGCAACAGAACTTCAAAATTTGTTAAAAAAAGTTCGTGTGGGGGAAGAAGAAGATGAGGAGACAACTCGAGAGGAGTCATCTTCTCGCAAAACAACAGGTCAATCTTCCCGCAAAACAACAGGACTGATGGATCAATTTGTTATTCGATCGGTCGAAGAAGCAGTAGAAGCAGTTCAAAAACAGCCTACCGTGTTATCAACCTCCAAACAAAAGGCCAGAGACGATGCAATTCGATACATTGCCAGGTTTTTTTTTATGAAGGAGGACTTGCATTCAATATTGCTACGCAGCCAGCTTTTATGCAGATGGTCCAAGCCATTGGCATGTATGGACCAAACTTACAGACTCCTAGTCCATACGAGCTAAGCGAGACTTCCCTCCAAAGAGAGGTCGAGGAGACAAATGCAACTCTTGAATCATTCAAACAGAGTTGCCGAACAAATGGCTGCACTTTAATTACTGATGCGTGGTCGGATCGGAAAGAGAGAAGTTTAATGAATATCGTTGTACATTGTCCGGCCGGTATAGCCTTCTTATTGTCTCAAGATACATCTTCTGAGAGACACGATGGCAGTTATATCCACAAATTTGTGGAGAGGGGAATGAACAAGGTTGGCGCGAAAAATGTTGTACAGATTGTGACAGATACTGCCTCGAACAATATGGCTGCAGCAAACACATTGGCTCTGACGCATCCAAATATATTTTGGACACCTTGTGCAGCACATACAGTTAATCTGATGCTTGCGGATATTGGAAAGATTAAACATATCCGAAGTGCAATTATGATGGGGAGATCAGTCTCCGTGTACATATACAGTCACACCAAATCTTTAGATATAATGAGGAAAGCGATTGGTGGAGAGCTAATAAGGCCGGGTACAACTAGGTTTGCCACGGCATTTATCTCTTTATCATCAATCAGAGAGAAGGAGCTGCAACATATGTTTATTTCTGATGACTGGATGGATTGCACTCTTTCCAGAACAAATGCAGGCAAGAAGATATTTATTTTAATTAATAAAAAAATTTATTTTATAATTTTAAATTATACGTTATTCATATTTTTTAATACATTTTTTAATGAATGTTTAGGTTGCAGAAATAATTGCTAGCAATAAATTTTTGGACAACACAAATATTGCCCTAAAAGTATTCACTCCACTAGTGAAAGTTTTGCGTAGAGTTGATAGGGACAAGGTCCCTTCAATGGCTTTCTGTATGGTGACCTAGAGACTGCTAAAGAGGAGATAAGAAATGCTCTAGGGGGTGAAGAGAAGAAATATCTTCCAATATGGAAGATTATTGATAGGAGATGGGAGGAAAAACTTAAGGGTCCTCTGCATAGAGCTGGATATTTTTTAAACCCTCTGTATTACTATGCGAAGCAGCCTGAGATTGATGCTGATGGGTCGTTCATGTCGGGCTTCGTTGACGTAATGCACAAATTCTATCCAAATAATCATGATAGAATTGATAAGATTGCACAGCAGCTCCCAATGTATCAAAATCAAAATGGATCATTTGGAATGTCTTTTGCAAGGGCAGCAGTAAAGAGAATTATTAATCCAGGTATGCATTTCAATTTAAGAAATGCAAAATTCAATCTATTTTTAATTAAAAAAACTATTAAATAACTAATAACTATTTCTAAATATTCATTACTAGCTCAATGGTGGCAATTCTACGGGACAGATGCTCCCGAATTGAGGATTATGGCAATGAGGATTTTGAGCCTGACAACCAGTTCTTCGGGTTGTGAACCGAACTGGAACACATTTGAGATGGTATTGCAATTTTAACTTTTCTAATTAAATATTTCTTTCTCCCAAATAGATATGTTCTAAGTTTGTTTCATGTGATTATCTTTTATTTAGGTGCATACGAAGAAAAGAAATAGGCTAAGTTCCAAGAAATTGCATGACTTAGTTTTTATCAAATTCAATGTAAGGCTCAAGAGCAAATTTTCAATCCCAAACAGAGATCCACTAGTAGCATACAATGAAGAAGAAAATGTCACAGAGTGGTTCATGCCTGAAAAAAAGAATGGCGATCCTTATGAGACTAGTGATGATGAAGTCTTTCCTGGAGAACAATTGACTTTTTGACAGGTATCAATTGCTATGGATCCTAATCCGAAGAAGAGAAAGAGTGAAAGAGTTAAGGCATCTAAGTCGAAGAGTAATAGAACTTCAAAGGGAAAAGCAACATCATCTTCAAAGTCTAAACAGCGGCACGTATCAGATGATGACGATGAGGAAGAAGTTGACACATCATCATCAGATTCGTCATCAGATGATGAGAAAGGCATGCCATCAAATGAACCAGTCGATTCTGAATCTAGCTAGAAAATATGTTGTAAAGACTGATATTTAAAGTTTCTAGCATGTTTCAAATAAACTCATTTAAAGGACAATGTTGTAATTTTATAAATTATATCACTTATGTATTGTAGAAATACTTTTCTTTTATCTTGAAAACTTATTTTTCTTAATTTTATGATTGTATTTCGCTCTGTGCATCGTTCTAAATGGTATATGCAAATTCGTAAATTGAATGTAAATAAGCCAATGTAAGTACTATAAACTCATTTTATGTGTTTTATTATGTTCTATATAGCCAATTATATGATTATTTTTTAACTGGTATGACACCGATATAACAATCCGGTATTTAGAGTCATATCGCGATATCCCACCCGGTATCCGGTAATCGGTATGTAATTTGGCTGACCGGTACGAGACCGGTATCCGATATTTAGAACACTGAGCCTACCCCAAATACTTGGGATAAAAGGCTTTAGTTGTTGTATTGATATATTGAAGAAAGTTAAAAGAAAAGATAAAGATCAAGGCAATTAGCTATTTACTTCCTTTAGTTATATGTTATCGATCACTCTCTGCAACACAATTAGCAAGAACTTACAAGTCACCTACCTGAAATTGCTCTTGCTCTAGCAAGGTAAACTATTCAGATTTTACTATAATTTATCCCTTAAAAATGTTAGCTACAATTAATTTTATAATTCATAGGAATTTATTATATACCAGAGATTCTTTCAGTTCATATCTCATACTAAACCATTCGCTTGGGAGTTGCACTCACTTCTAGGCAATAGTCTCCTAAGAAGCCAAAAACATAATCTTATATTTTCCTATATTAGAACGCCCCCACAAGAACTATAGTATTTGCTTACATCTTGCGATACAAACTTTTCATAATAATTTACAATGGTGCAGAGTTTTATCTATCAAAATTGGTATTGGTATTGACCAATCACTTTATGGTATCAAGATTGGAAATATCAAACATGTCGAATTAGCAATATCGAAAAATTGATAATACGCCGGATTAAGGTTAGGGATTTGGAAATTTAGGACTTTTGATAGATTTGAACAGACAAAATTTGGGGAAGAACACAAAAAATTCGGGAGTCTACACAGGCGAATCCATGTCCCTCTCAATGAATCTACGAGAGTTTTTTTGGAACACAGCGAATCCTCGCAGTTTCTCAAAATTTAATTTTATTTTAATATTCAATTGTCTACAAAATATTTCATACAGAGCTTATTTATAGGAAAATTCTAATAATAAAATCCTAATAGAATCCAAAATCCTAATGAAATCAAATCTGATCTCTATCAATTATCTCCAACAGTAAATCCTTCATCTCCGATGAATGCGGAAACAAGGAATATTAGACATGTTCGGATTTAACTGATCAACATCCACAAAACAATCCAATTGGGCCATGGTGGTGATCAAGAAACCATAACTCGTGCATTATATCAGAACCAAAGCGGTGGAGGTGGAACTGGCTTCTGCAATAAATCTTCTAAAGTAGAAGATGACTCTGATAAGTCATTTTCTGAATCAGGTTTGCCCAAATATTTCTTGTAATTTGCCATAGCTGTCAAAATTTTATCACTTTGCATCATGTAATTCACCTTTTCTATCCAAAATCTGTGTGGTAGCTCCATTGGTGGTAGTAGAAAAATTGAAGAATAATATATATCTTCAATTTCAGTAGATAATGACTTTGAAATTGTATGTATTACCTCAGTTTAGACTTGAAATTCCTGTACTCATTGTACATCTTCAAGTAATTTGCAAGTACTATCGATAACCACGAATTGTCTTCTTACGCAACTTTAAAAGGAGATTTTCCAAAGAAACTACAGGTTTCATGGACATATAATGTAGGAGAATAGGAGGTACTTTTGTTAGCTTTTCTTCATGAACATGATCATCAGGTACATCCTTATGCGGCTAAAATTTCGCAATTGGTTCCGTCGAGAGATCGTTAGAAATCTGAATTTTTGAGTCTTCAATTTCTATAGATGGAAAGAAAGTTCCATCTGGCATTAAAAATGCCTCATTATGAATTTCTGTATCCGGTGTAGACTGCAAAATATATTTACCATCAAAAATGAAAATATCTATTTCGACCTTATTGGCGATACTGTCATCATTAACCATTTGACTTCTTTCATCCCTTTACTCATTGTACTTTCAAAGACATGGCTATTCAGGTCTTTTGTTGATACTGGCAAGTATTCATTTACATTTTTGAAGCTCATCAATCATATATTGAAATTTTCCATCATCAGTCATTGTTTTGAACCTAAACAATAGAAACTGGTGAGATGATGACAATAAATTTGGAAGACAGTGCTGAGTATACCAATTACGAAGTAGACATCGCAAAATATCCTAATCCAAACAAAATTTACTCTAAGTATAACCTTCTCCACCCAACTTTTGTCAGATGTAAAAACATTTCTTTGCTGAAATCAGATCGGAATCTACAAAGAAATCTTGGAGATGATTATCCCAATCTTGATAATTTTGTTGATCATCAAAATCGTAAAAAACGAATATAGTAGTATAGATATCACGCTCAACTTGCAATTTTTTAGCATTTGTGTTGACGTAATAACCATAGAACATGAACCCCGTATATAATCAACTCAAAAATTTTAGCTAAAAAGTTCAGGAAATACCCAAAGATGGCGGCTCAAAACTGGCTCAAATTCGGACTCCAAATGGGCTTCGAATCACCAAATTTTTCTTAACGGGTCTGTTTCTGCTTAATGGGTCTACTCTATAACTGAAACCAATTTGAAATTGGTTTGGATCTGGAGCGAGTTGGATCTGAACTCAAATAAAACCCAACTTCTTAAACTTTTTTCCCACTTCTTTTCTGAACAGATCTTTTTTTTCTCAGATCTGCTTTCTTTTTCTCTTTTTTTTCAAAAATAAAAATACAAAAATCAAAAAATCAAAAGAACATGAAGACGCAAGGAAAAAGATGGAGATGGGGATGAAAAATCTAGGCTCTAATATCAATTTAACGCAGAATGGAAGCGAATTAGAGTTAGAGATTTGGGAATTTAGAGTTTTTGATAGATTTGGAGAAGAACAGATAAAATTTGGGAAAGTACATAAAAAATTCGTGAATCCACGCCCACTCTCAACGAATCCACAATGAGAGATTTTTTTTTTTTTTAGAACACAGCGAATCCTCACAGTTTTTCAAAATTCAATTGTCTACAAAATACTTTATACAGAGTTTATTTATAGGAAAACTCCAACAAACTAAATCCTAATAGAATCCAAAATTCTATCAAAATCCTAATGGAATCAAATTTGATCTCCATCAGATATTATATGGAATATCACATGTTGGGTACAACAAAATCTAATACAGTATGTGATATAGCGTATCTGATATATACATCAGTATCATCAACCGATGTTTAAGACCTTGCTTTGGTGTAGTTGGAACTGAATGTTGAATTGCTCACTTCTGTTTGATATGATACATCTGTCAAAAAATGCTATCATATCCCAGTGACGTTATATTCTTCTTCTACTCCATTTCTTCTTTTATTTCTAAACACTTACTGTTGTGGATGTAAGTTAGAGAAAAATAAATATAATAAACTTTGAAAAGTGTGCAAGACAAATGAATTTGGATGTCAACGGTTTTGCTGTTTTGAAGACAGAAGATGCCGAACTTTCAGATACAAACTTACCATGTCAATGATATACTTATCATGTAAGGCTTTCATCCTTCATCAGTGTTATATCCAAAGTTGCCCTACATCATGTTCATTTATTCTTTAGCTAACAATATACAAATTAAAAAACCTTGGATTACCAATACAAGTTACTTGCCTGATTCGTTTGCATATCAGGATTATAAAAGATTAATTAAATGGAGACACCTCACTACATACCCAAATTTGTTTAGCAATCAAATTATTGTGTAAAAGTACCTACAAGTGACCATTATTGAATTCTTTAAGAATAACTATAATTTTTAACTTCTGCAAGCAGTTTTTTTCTCGAGAAACAACCTTAATACTGTTGATGACATCTTCATGTACTTTTCTGATCATCCAACTGCAAGAACCCATTTTACTAGTATCAGTTACTAGGAAGTATTAATGGTTCATGCTAATAATTGACATAACTGATGAGTTATTTTTATTTTATTCATATAATTAATTGTTTCAACCATTTCGACAATGGACAGATAGTTGAGTCTTATTACCAATGTTTTAAATAACAATCAATATATTGATATATCGGCCAACTCCGCCAGAGCTACGCTTAAAAATTTATTTTTTCACTGTCTGTCCCAAGTTAGGATAAAGGAGAAGGGTTGTGGTAAGCCTGTGACAGCCAACGTAAAATATTATCACATATTATGATATGATCTAAAATTTGAATTTCGTTGGAGCGTTTCCTACCGAATAACGCACTACATAGGAACCCGAGTGTAATAAAAAATGTGTGAGAGTTGCTAGGTCATTGTCCAGAAACGACGCGCCACATCAGTGTCCGGACGATGTCAAACATAAGAGACTTCCCACACCTTAATAAGCATGTGAGAGTAAAAAAGTTAGCTCATGTACATAGGATTCGGTTGGTATCGTGAAACATAGATTCCCTTAGAGGTAGATTAGCAGAGCTAGTTGATATTATGATTAGAAAGAGCATTAATATTTTGTGCGTGTAAGAGACTAAGTGGGTAGGTGAGAAAGCTAAAGTCATACAGCCTTAGGGTTATAAATTTTATTATACGAACAGAGATAGAAATCGTAATTAGATAAGTGTGATTATAAATAAACAATTACTTAGAAATATAGTGGAGGTTAAGAAGAAGAGTGATAGAATTTTATTAGTTAAATTTATTTTAGATAGAAAGATTGTTAATATTATTGGTGCCTATACACCACAAATAGACTAGATAAATCTAATATGCATCAATTTTGGTTTTGGAGAATCTAACACAAGGAATACCCACTAAAAAAACTATTTATTGGTGGTGACCTCAATAGGCATATATGAACTAATTGCAATGGATTTGATAGTGTACATGAAGGATTTGATTTTGGAGAAAGAAATGAAGTAGATAACTCGATTCTAAATTTTGCTTTGTCTTATTATTTGATTTTAGTGAATACTTAGTTTAAAAAGAGAGTTTCACTTAATTACTTTTAGAAGTGGATCGAGTGCGAGCCAAATAATTTTTTTTTTAATTAGGTTGGTAGATAGAGGTAGTTGCATCGATTGTAAAGTAGTGCTAAGTGAGAGAGTAGTAACCCAACATAAACTCTTAGTTTTAGATATTCGAATTAGAAAAACTTAGAAAGATTAAGCATAAGTGAAATCCTAAGATTAAGTAGTGGCGATTAGAAAATAATCAAAAAAGTTTTTTTAGATAGAGTAGTACAAGAAGCAGATTGGAAGGATCATGATGATCTTGTTGTAACATGAAACAAAATAGCTAGCTGCATTAAGAAGGCAGCAAAAGATATATTTTGTGAGTCGAGAGGCAGCGCTTTACCATGTAAGGACACATCATGGTGAAATAAAGAAGTACAAAATACTATTAAAATCAAGTAAGACCTTTATAGATATTTGAAGAACAATAATGTAACAAACTTTGAGAGGTATAAGCTAGCCAAAAAAGACGTTAAGAAAACAGTTCGGGATGCAAAAAATAAATTATATAAACAAGTATATAAGAAATTGGACAATAAAGAGACAGAAAAGGATATATATAAAATTGCTCGAATAAGAGAGAGAGTCTAGAGACTTATATACTGTAAAGTGTATTAAAAATAAGGATCAGAAGGTTCTACTTCGAGACGAAGAGATTAAAAAAAGATGGAAAGATTATTTTGATAGATTATATAATATGAAAGTTTTATTCAAGATCTGGAAGACCTTACTATTCAGTATGAGGATATGAATCATAGCTTTATACGCAGAATTAAAGAATCTGAAATAAAAAAGGCTTTGAAAATGATAAAATCAAGAAAGACTGTTGGTCCAGATGATATTCCTAGAGAGGTATGAAGATACTTAGGAGTGATGGCTGTGAAGTGACTGACATATCGTTTTAACGAGATTTGGCAAATTAAAAAAATACCAAATGAATAGAGGAAAAATACTATAATACCTCTGTATAAGAACAAAGGTGATATTCAGAGTTGTTCTAACTATTGTGGAATAAAACTCATGTGTCACACTATAAACCTTTGGAAAAGGGTAATTAAACATAGATTGAGGCACTCTTAAAATATCGAAAAACCAATTTGGATTCATGCAGAGGCGATCGACGACAGAACCTATTCATTTACTTCGTCAACTTATAAAGCAATTCTGAAAGAGAAATAGATATTTGTATATGGTATTTATTGACATAGAAAAAGTCTATGTAAGTTACTATGAGAGGTGTTTTGGTGGACATTTATGAAGAAAAGTTCTCATCATGTATATTGACATAATTAAGGACATTTATGGTGGAGTAGGTGCCAATGTCAAAATATGAGATGGTCTAACAAGTGATTTTTCTATCTCAATTGGATTGCATCAAGAATCTGCATTGATTCCATTCTTATTTTCTATAGTGATAAATGAGTTTACTAGAGCTATTGAGGATGATATACCTTGGTGTAAGCTATTTGCTGATGATATTGTCTTAGTTGATGAGACAAGAATAGAGGTGAATACCAAGTTAGCGTTATGGAGGCACGCATTAGAATCTAGAGATTTTACATTGAGTAGGTCTAAAACAGAGTATGTGGAGTGTAAACTTAGTAAACGATGGACCCTAAACTATAGTGCTATAACACTGAACGGGCAAGAGATACAAATGAACAGTCAGTTTAGATATTTGGGTTCTATTATTCAAAATGATGGAGAAATCAATAATGATGTAAACCATGAGATGCAACCTGGCTGGTTGATATGGAGAAGTGCAACGGAAGTTTTATACAACCATAATATTATGTTAAGCCTGAAAGAAAGATTTTATAGGACTGTTATTAGGTCAGTTTTATTATATGACACGGAATATTGGACTATAAAGAAACGTCATCCACTAAAAATAAGTGTAACAGAGATGCGCATACTTTGCTGGATATGCGGCAAAACTAAGAGAGATAAATTGAGAAATGAGAATATTCGTGCTAAAATAGGTGTAGCCCCATCGATGAGAAGATGCGAGAAAATCATTTACAATAGTTTGGAAATGTGCAACGTAGACCTGTGAATGCTCCAGTTCGACGAAGAGAGCTTATCAACGTAGGACAAGTTAAAAGAGCAACGAGAAGACCGAAGAAAATATGGAAGTGATACGAAAATATACAGATTCTAGAGGTTTAAATGAGATATTACTTGATAGGAATGAATGGATAAGAATTATCAACGTGATCGATCCGGCATGATTCTCTTTTGGTTCATGTGGCCTACCCTAAGTACTTGGGATAAAAGGCTTAGTTGTTGTTGTTGTTGTTGTTGTATATTGGTATATCGATCGACAGCTCAGTATTATACCTGATACAATATGTATTTTTATACAATTTCTTGTTTTTGAACAGACATGACCAATATACCAGCCAGAAGGTGGGCGATATTTTGGCCTTGAAATATTGCTTGGTAAACTGTAATATCATTTCTTTTAATTATGCAAAAAAAGCTTCCGTTAGCTCATAAATCAACGACCTATATACATAAGGAAAAGATGAAATAGGGCTCGATTAGTCATCTCCTGCCTCATTTATTGACTATTTCACCATCACAAGTGGCGACTATGAGATGCACAGCAGGCGGTAAAAACAGTAGCAGCCAGCAACAATAGGATATCTATTGTTTTTATTTTTGTCTTTTCAAGGTTGGGCATGCAGTACATATAGCAAGTAATTTATAGGCTCAAAGCAAATTGGTAAGATAGATATCTCTTATAGTTCTACTTGTTTTAAAAAGATTTATATGATTTATGGCATAAGGTGTAAATATATCAATCGAGAAGAGATTCAATATTTCGTAATATACTACCTAATGTATGATATCTATTATAGAATTTATTCAACCGATATATCATTGACATCTGATATATATAAAACTGTGCTCATTACTATAATATAAAACACATCAAGTAATGGATAACATACATATTTTCCCTTAAGGGGCTTCTAATTGAATCCTCTTATCAGTAACCAATATTAGAGAAAATTAACTAAGAAAGTCGCATATCACTTCCTTGGTCTTTAGTTAGTGCCTTAATAGTTCATAGAAAAGTATTAAGCTAAGGCCAGGATGCACAGAAGGCTCTAATAAGCTCTAGGTATTATATTATGTAGAAATGTCCTTGAATGAAACAATATGCATGGAAAACCAGATCACAGGAGAAATTGCAAAAAAAATAAATAAATAAACAAATTATCTACCACTTTCTTGCAACAAGCTAAAATGCAAATGAAACTTCCAGAGTTCTCTCCCAAGAAAGGTCAAGGAAGAGAAATTCTCACGAAAAGATTCTTGGCAGACCCTTCAGTAAAATGCTCCATAAGTTTAGGTTATGCATAAATATCACAAGCCAATGATATAGATTTAACACCTAGAACTTCAGACTATTTATCTTTAGATGATCAGAAAAAGGAACTGACAGCTTGACTATCTCCAGAGTGTGAAGAGGCTCATCAAGTTTTCTCAACATGGGATTCCACTTTACCCAAAATCTAAAGCTGAGGGATTATTAACTAAGAAAGTGTATCAAGCAAATTTTGATTACAAGGAATTATATCAAGCAAATTTAACAGTTACTTGCATGTGGGCCTTTAGACCCCATTTAAACCATTACAAAAGACCCATTGAAAAACCAAAAATTTATGGGAGGTAAATAAACATGTTCGTCATTCATGAGGTTTGAACCAGAAGGGAAGGAATACAACACCTAGTAGAAGCTCTAAACTCTTGCATGGGTAAGATTGTGCTATTAATATGAACCGCCAAAAAGAGGGGGGAGAATGAAAAATGCTCAAAGCCTATTTTATTAAACGGAGTTGCAATGTAAGTAAAGCCTGTAACTAGCACAGTTTGGCTGATGCATTGACACGAAATTTTAATCTAGAACACTACACTTTGAACCTTGCTAAGTGAAATGGCATATAACAAGTGTAAATTCAAATTTATGTTTTGAATTGTGAGGCATTGCTTTCTTACATCGATAGTTGTCTTGATTTTGGCTGACTACATTCATGCAAGGGTGCCCCCAAGGCAACTTTTTTTTCCCTGATACGCGATAACTGACCAATGCATCTAGGAGTACGAAGAGTATACAACATGAATTATGCATTAGGCAGGTGTTAGATAACCTTCTTTTGTATGTGCGTGGTTGGGGGTCAGTATGTTCGGTCAACTTTGAGTTTGCAAATTACAGTTCAACTTTTTGTGATGCCTATAAGTTACTATTATCTTCTATTTAAGTCATAATTTATCGCAAAGAGTTATGCCCCCAAGTAGTTACTTTGCTTTCACTTTAGGTTATATTATTCTCTTTATAAATTATATCTTATTACTTCTAAAATGTATGAATATATTACCGATGAAAAAAGTTTTATGGCTAGATCTCCACTTGAATAGGCACATGAATTTTCATAGTTTAACGTAGAAAGATGACACTCTCTAATTTTAGAAAGTGTAACCCCATAAAAGATAAGATGCGAGAAAACCGCCTATGATAGTTTGGACATATTCAAAGTAGACCTACAGATGCATTAGTTAGGTGAGTGGGGTTTATCAACATAGGGCAAGTTAAAAGAGCAAAGGGATGATTGAAAAAAACATGGATAGTAGTGATACGAAAAGATATAGATGCTAAAGCCCCTAAAGAAGACATTCTGCTTCATTGAAATGAGTGGAGGACAATCTATGTGCACAGATCAGGCGTAATTCTCTTTTTGGTTCATTTAGCTTATCTAAAATACTTGGGATAAAAATTCTAGTTGTTGACATATTATTGTGTAGAAAGGAAACCTACATTAGTTGACAACTGACATCGAAACTTGGTTTCATTCTATATCAATCCATATTTTTTCCCAGGAGTTTGAGATGTATTAAGTAACCTTCAGCCATCACACGGAAATATAAGAAAAAGATGCTTCCACATTATCTTCGACATGTTAAGGTTGTTATAAAATAATCTTCATCGATAGTAACTATACAGCAAGGAAAAGGGAGGCGCCTTAAATAGATGAGAAGAAATAACCCTAGATGGGGACAAAAAGCTTGGAAGAGGAAATGTGCTTTACCGTACAACCAATCTTTGAAATGTACATGAAGGGCGCAAGCTAATTCCTGTTTCTTGTTCTCCTCAAGTTGTGCATTCCTTAAAACTTGCTGGATGTCACACAAAAGCGATTGCTGACGAAAAACATTGCATATAACATATCAATAGAGGGTACTAAACCAAAATTCAATCTAGAAGAAAATATAGATAATAGATAGGATTTAAAAACATGATGGTCAAAATCGGTAATATAGTTGGAACAGAAAATTCACACTATACGCATCAAAAGTTAAATAGTCCAGCCACAGCAAAGCATCACAAGCATATCCATAGATTTCAAGGATTACACTTACAATTCTCTTCTGTGATGCCAAATAAATCTCAGGCAAGGGAAATGGGTTAACTTTCGTAGATTGTGTTGTTTCAGCTCCAAAAAATTTTGGAATCTGCAAATAAACATCAAAAATTGGAAACAATAAATATTTACAGCGATTTAATACGGACAGTGCAGAAATCAATGGAACTAAACATAAATATATGTGAAGAAGATAATGCTCACTAGAGTCTAGAGCCAAGAAAAAAGAAGAAATGTCAAAATTATTGTAGGCATGGAATTACAGGGGACTGCAGGGGAAGGATATGACCAGTATGAAATCCTACAGTTGCAGACCAAAAATAAAATTTGTAGCATACCACAAAGTTGGAGAACTGGTCCGGGTCAAGACAGACAGCAGACTCAGCTTGAACATCAGAGACCCCAGAAGGGTGAGAGAGTGAATCGTGGGGATCAACCATTCCCAGCACACGGGGTTCACTCCATCTATTTACAGTTGCTTTGATGCCAACTTGAGCCATGTGCTCCTCCAGCTGTGAATAAATCGTATTGTATGGGGCTACCTATTGCAGGAAAAAATAATTTAAAAAAGAGATAAAATTAAACTCGACTCTTAGTAGAAAAATGTGTGCATATACAAATCTTTTGGCAGCTTAAAGAGGACAAGTGAAAAAATAAGTTTTATTTGCTCTGGAAAAGTTGCTCCTTTTTAAATAGCAAAAAGAATTGTTGCCCCTGTAGTAAACAGACTCGATCACCAAGGTCTAGAAACATGAATCTCTATTTATAAATTAAAAATTATCTCAGTACAGTCTACACATGGCACAAACGTAACACATGATAAGACAGTTTGAAAGTTGAGGGCTATCTTGTAATAATTCTCATAATTCCCAAATACAAAAGCAATAACTAAACCTTTTATCTCAAGTACTTGGGGTAGGCTACATGAACCAAAAGAGAATAACGACAGTCGATCACATTGATAATCCTTCTCCATTCATCCCTATCGAGTAATATGTCTTCATTTAAACCTCTAGCATCCATATCTTCCATCTATATTTTCTTTGGTCTTCTATTTACTCTTTTAACTTGTCCTACGTTGATAAGCACCGCTCATCAAACTGGTGTATTTGTACGTTACGTCACACATGACTAAACCATTGTAAACGATTTTCTCTCATCTTCTCTTTGGTAGGAACTACATCTAACTTAGTATGAATATCCTTATTTCTCACTTTATCTCTCCTAGCGTTGTCGCACATCTAACGAAACATGCGCATCTCATAATTCCCAAATACAAACTATGAAGTGTTAACATAACTGTTAAAATACAAAATAATTACCCTCACCACAACTTCGGAATTTTGGTGCAATGGAATGGACTTTCAATATGGTATCAGAGCAACCCAGATTCAATTCCTACCAGGCACGCATTTAATTGCATATTTTAAAAAAAATTATACCGCTGCGTAAAACCCAGATTTCTATCCAAAAATGGGCCTTCAACCTGCGCGGACATATTAAAATACAAAATAATTACCCTCAAATCTCACCACAACTTTGGAGTTTTGTGCAGTGGAAAGGACTTTCAACAATAACTATCAAGTTATGACATATGGGATACCTCTCCCAAGTCCCAACGTGTCAATCTATGAAGTATAGGATGGACATGGGACCAAGCAAATTTGCAAAAAGTAGGACACAATGATGCGTAGGACCAGGCAAGTTTGCAAAAAGTATGCCACAGTGAGGGGGTTTCCAAAGGAGCATAGCACTTTTCTTAGTGAGCCCACTATCTAGTATATTTTTTGTCCGGGTGACCCTTAAAAAGTGGGCTCACTAGGAAAAATGGTGTGCTCCTTTGGAAACTCCCCACAGTGACGTGTTGTCTTGTGTGTGTGCATGCATGTGTAACAAAAAGCAAGTGGCATGTTACCTTGTAAACTTGATTAGAATAGGCTCCAAAGAAATTAATAAAACAAATCTAGATGAAGTAACCTGATTCACGAAGTATTTTATAATTGAACCACTAAATGATTGGCTAAACTGAAACAAAAATACCGAGTGACATATGAACCAAATAAAAAAAAAATGACAGAAAGAATAAGAATGATTTTTGGCAGAAAAATGAGAATCTTTTGAAGGTGCTAACATCTCTTATAATACGACGGAAAAAAAAACAAATTTCATCAGAAAATCAAGTAATTTAACATATGATGTGAACATAATACTATATGACATATTAAAACATTCCAATAAAGTCATAAGTTCAAAAAATAGCATTCAAATAAATATGCAATCTAAAAAAGATTCATAATATAAGACTAAATTAACAATTTGAAGTTACTCCGGTGCTTATAAAGCTTCCCCAAAAATATTAATTTTGATGACCCAATTTGAGAAGCCGAGTTTGATACACTTCTTAATCCCAAGAAATCAAAATCTTTTAGCTTGGACATCGCCAAGCATGTCTGACACGGTGTTGTCACGTCCATGGAGCGCCAACAGTTGATATGGGTTCCACACACGTGTCAAAGCTCTAAAAGGGTGTCCACACTACGTACTATCGGCTACTTAAGAGATTGGAACACCTTCAATTTGTACAAATAATACAGATTATAATACTCACAACAACAATGAGCTAAAAATAGTATAATTGAGAGACATGAAAACAAGACGCTATGACATGAACACATGTTAAACATGACAACAATTAACCAAAATCCAGACACGAGATCGAGAACAAGGATATATATATATATATATATATATATATATATATATATATATATATATATATATATATATATATATATATATATATATATATATATGTGTGTGTGTGTGTGTGTGTGTGTGTGTGTGTGTGTTTGTATACGTATGTATGTATATACGTATATGTATATGTACGTATACGTATATTAATGTATATATATATATATATATATATATATATATATATATATATATATATATACGTATGCATGTATATATATATATGTATATGTATGTATATATATGTATGTATATGTATGTATATATGTGTATGTATATGTATGTATGTATATGTATGTATATATAGAGAGAGAGAGAGAGATTGAATAGGATACACTCGATAGAATTTCCTATCAAGTTGAAACTATAGATTAGGTAACCAAAAATTAAAATCCAACAAGAAGGATGATCAGTGTTTTAAATACCGGCCGATATACTGGTATATCGGCCGGTATATCGTTAAAATTGAAGAAACGAGACGATATGGGCATTTTTTTACCGTTTATCGTTTTGGACCAGAATGGGCCGATATATCGGCCACGTGGCGATATATCGGCCGGTATCGAGATGTCTAATACCGACCGGTATTGAATAATAACGGTTATTGGATTTTGGATTTTGGTTATGGATTAAACCCGTTAACCCATTAAGATCCGACCCGTTAAGAAAAAAAACGGATCGGGAGGGAGAAAAATGATATTTTTTTCGCATTTTCTCTCTCTCTTTCTCTCCCGGCAATCCGAGCGTTCTCTCCCCGCGACGAAAAACCCTAACCCCAAATTAGCCCTAAATCTCTCTCCGATTCTTCTTCTTCCACTCTCTGGCTCTCTCTCTCGTTCTCTCCCCGCGATCGTCGGTCGATCGAGCCGAACAGCTCGAACCCTAACCCTAATTACCCAATCCACCCATAAATCTCTCTCATGTTCTCTGTATCTTTCTTCTCCGCTCTCCGATAGCTCTTCTCCTACTCTGGGAGTTTTCGAAGAGTGCTCGCCGTTCTCCAGTGGGGCAGTGGCCGCCGGCCAGGTAAGTGAAGTTTGTTTTTTTAATGTTAATTTGATTTAGAGTTACAAAATTCGTCAATTTCTTTTATAATTGTGCTATTTAGGTTTAATTGATTGCGATTTATGTTAGATTTTTTTTTGTGTAATTTGAGAGGAATTGCTAAGTTGGGAGGGCTGAACCCGCGGGTAGTCTACAGTGATTTCTTGAATCACTGATTCACATTGAATCAGTGATTCGATTCACTGATTCAGTGTGAATCAATGAATCGAATCACTGATTCAGTGTGAATCAGTGACCACTGAATCAGTGATTCGGTTCACTGATTCACACTGAATCAGTGAATACTGATTCAGTGTGAATCAGTGATTCAAGAAATGATTTTGTGTGTATGAGTTTCATGCTACATAAAATTTGTAAATTTGAGTATTTACTATTTATATGTATTCACTGTTGTTGCAGATTCACTGTTTCATGCTAGATTCACCGTTGTTGCAGATTATAATTTATTTAATTATGTCTTAAACATGGTGGGTACAATGAATGTAGTAGCATATTCAATTTAATACAATTTTCATAGTATAGATGCAAATTGATGTGAAATAATATAAGTTTAGTTTCATTTACTATTTATACAATTTTCACTAGTGTTGTTGCAGATTCTTTAATTATAGATTCACTGCTTCTTAGGTTTGGTTATGTGAAATAATATAAGTTTAGTTTTGTTCATTAAAGTGAAGGGAGATTGCAACTGTATATGACACAAATTGATTCGAAATACACGGGACGAGTATGAGACATCACATAGCATGTATTGTAAATATTGACATATATTTGCAGTGTTTTAAAACAGTGAATACACATAAATACACAGCATTTATATGATTATTTTTTTTAACTTAGATTATGTTTATTAACTTTATTTATTTTAGTAAAAACTTGAATTCTTAAATAGATTAAGTTAATATAAATTAAGTGCAACAATTATTTAGCTATTTAATCAATTAATTGTTTGTCTTTTTTCACTCCACTTTTTTTAGGTCAGAAATAGCTCGAAGGATGTCCTCTTCTGGTGCTTCCAGTGTCCAAGAGAAGCGAGGAGATAAAGATCCAGCTTGAGAATGGGGGAAAAAAGTAACCAATAAGCCCAATAAAGTGGAGTGTAATTTCTGTAAGAATGAATATGGGGGAGGCATTACCCGCTTAAAGGAACATTTAGGTCATGTCAGCAGGAATGTCAGAGGCTGTCCCCTGGTCGCAGATGACGTGAAGCAGAAAGCTCTGGTAATACTAAGTAAAACTAGAGAAGTAAAGGAGAGAAAAGCAACAGAACTTCAAAATTTGTTAAAAGAAGTTCGTGTTGGGGAAGAAGATGAGAAGACAACTCGAGAGTCATCTTCTCGCAAAACAACAGGTCAATCTTCCCGCAAAACAACAGGACCGATGGATCAATTTGCTATTCGATCGGTCGAGGAAGCAGTAGAAGAAGCTCAAAAACAGCCTATCGTGCTATCAGCCTCCAGAAAAAAGACCAGAGACGATGCAATTCGATACATTGCCAGGTTTTTTTATGGAGGGCTTGCATTCAATATTGCTATGCAGCCAATTTTTATGCAGATGGTTCAAGCCATTGGCATGTATGGACCAAACTTACAGACTCCTAGTCCATACGAGGTAAGCGAGACTTGCCTCCAAAGAGAGGTCGAGGAGACAAATGCAACTCTTGAATCATTCAAACGGAGTTGCCGAACAAATGGCTGCATTTTAATGACTGATGCATGGTCGGATCGGAAAGAGAGAAGTTTAATGAATATCGTTGTACATTGTCCGGCCGGTACAGCCTTCTTATTGTCTCAAGATGCATTTTCTGAGAGACACGATGGCAGTTATATCCACAAATTTGTGAAGAGGGGAATGAACGAGATTGGCGCGGAAAATGTTGTACAGATTGTGACAGATAATGCCTTGAACAATATGGCTGCAGCAAACACATTGGCTCTGACGCATCCAAATATATTTTGGACACCTTGTGCAGCACATACAGTTAATCTGATGCTTGCGGATATTGGAAAGATTAAACATATCCGAAGTGCAATTATGATGGGGAGATCAGTCTCCGTGTACATATACAGTCACACCAAATCTTTAGATATAATGAGGAAGGCGATTGGTGGAAAGCTAATAAGGCCGGGTACAACTAGATTTGCCACGACATTTATCTCTTTATCATCAATCAGAGAGAAGGAGCTGCAACATATGTTTATTTCTGATGACTGGATGGATTGCACTCTTTCCAGAACAAATGCAGGCAAGAAGATATTTATTTTAATTAATAAAAAAATTTATTTTATAATTTTAAATTATACGTTATTCATATTTTTTTAATACATTTTTTAATGAATGTTTAGGTTGCAGAAATAATTGCTAGCAATAAATTTTTGGACAACACAAATATTGCCCTAAACGTATTCACTCCACTAGTGAAAGTTTTGCGTAGAGTTGATGGGGACAAGGTCCCTTCAATGGCTTTCTGTATGGTGACCTAGAGACTGCTAAAGAGGAGATAAGAAATGCTCTAGGGAGTGAAGAGAAGAAATATCTTCCAATATGGAAGATTATTGATAGGAGATGGGAGGAAAAACTTAAGGGACCTCTGCATAGAGCTGGATATTTTTTAAACCCTCTGTATTACTATGCGAAGCAGCCTGAGATTGATACTGATGGGTCGTTCATGTCGGGCTTCGTTGACGTAATGCACAAATTCTATCCAAATAATAATGATAGAATTGATAAGATTGCACAGCAGCTCCCAATGTATCAAAATCAAAATGGATCATTTGGAATGTCTTTTGCAAGGGCAGCAGTAAAGAGAATCATTAATCCAGGTATGCATTTCAATTTAAGAAATGCAAAATTCAATCTATTTTTAATTAAAATAACTATTAAATAACTAATAACTATTTCTAAATATTCATTGCTAGCTCAATGGTGGCAATTTTACGGGACAGATGCTCCCGAATTGAGGATTATGGCAATGAGGATTTTGAGCCTGACAACCAGTTCTTCAGGTTGTGAACCGAACTGGAACACATTTGAGATGGTATTACAATTTTAACTTTTCTAATTAAATATTTCTTTCTCCCAAATAGATATGTTCTAAGTTTGTTTCATGTGATTATCTTTTATTTAGGTGCATACGAAGAAAAGAAATAGGCTAAGTTCCAAGAAATTGCATGACTTAGTTTTTGTCAAATTCAATGTAAGGCTCAAGAGCAAATTTTCAATCCCAAACAGAGATCCACTAGTAACATACAATGAAGAAGAAAATGTCACCGAGTGGTTCATGCCTGAGAAAAAGAATGGCGATCCTTATGAGACTAGTGATGATGAAGTCTTTCCTGGAGAACAATTGACTTTTTGACAGGTATCAATTGCTATGGATCCTAATCCGAAGAAGAGAAAGAGTGAAAGAGTTAAGGCATCTAAGTCGAAGAGTAATAGAACTTCAAAGGGAAAAGCAACATCATCTTCAAAGTCTAAACAGCGGCACGTATCAGATGATGACGATGAGGAAGAAGTTGACACATCATCATCAGATTCGTCATCAGATGATGAGAAAGGCATGCCATCAAATGAACCAGTCGATTCTGAATCTAGCTAGAAAATATGTTGTAAAGACTGATATTTAAAGTTTCTAGCATGTTTCAAATAAACTCATTTAAAGGACAATGTTGTAATTTTATAAATTATATCACTTATGTATTGTAGAAATACTTTTCTTTTATCTTGAAAACTTATTTTTCTTAATTTTATGATTGTATTTCGCTCTGTGCATCATTCTAAATGGTATCTGCAAATTCGTAAATTGAATGTAAATAAGCCAATGTAAGTACTATAAACTTATTTTATGTGTTTTATTATGTTCTATATAGCCAATTATATGATTATTCTTTAACTGGTATGACACCGATATGACACTCCGGTATTTAGGGTCATATCGCAATATTCCACCCGGTATCTGGTAACTGGTATGTAATTTGGCTGACCGGTACGAGACCGGTATCCGATATTTAGAACACTGAAAATGATTTATTATATCTAAATAGTCTAAATACAAAAAATTTATATGATTTTCCACATTGATCAAGACCATAAAATATAACCGGCTTAAGATAACATAGTGAAATGTAAGCATTGGAAGGTCATGATTCATGGGTTAAACTTCTTCATATCAGATAAATTTTTGTATTTAGGCTATTTTAATTTTTGGTTTCCTAACCTATACTTTCAACTAGATAGAATCAATTTCAAATCCTCTCAAGTGTATCCTACTCAAACTCTATGAATATACTTCAAAAATACATTATTTGATTCATCTAAAATATGTTAGTAGTTTTTATTCATATATCAGAAAAAAAAAATTTAAATTTTAGTAAAACGATCTACAAAACAATTAGGTTTCGTCAAAAAAAGGAATACAAAACTCATGTAGTACATATTTTGAAGGTGAATAACAGTGTATTCATTTGCAAGAATCAGACAAAGACACTAGTCTATATGCCCATGCAATATGCACGGGCTTAACATGACTAATACTTACCTAGTCTGGAATATGATTATTATGAGAAAGGGCTTGAGAAGGAAAGCAAGTGCTCTAGGCCAAGTGAACAAGAATTTTGTTCAAAAAGAAAAGACGAAAAGAAGCGTACAAGTCACATAAAGTGGTCTGACTTGCTTAAGAAAGCCTGACACTTTCTCAAATAAGATCAAGTGAACATGGTAATCCATGTTCTAAAATAGGTGTTGAGTACCCTATCAATCTAAGTATATAAAACCCGTGAAATTTGTTTTACCTTCCAATGCACTAAAAGTTTATTAGTTGAAAATTTGTCGTCAGGATTTCTTCACTCATTTTATTTGAGTAAAGGGTGCATCTTTGTCCTCGATTCAAATCAATCATAATCTAACTAAGAATCTCATCAGTAGCATAAGCTTCAGGAGACAACCGCTTGAAGTTCTATATACCAAAACTCCTCTACACGTTGAATGTCATCACTGTGGGCCAAATTCAGGGTTATTCCTAACTTCTAAATATACAGAATTGGGTTTGAAATTAAAAATTCTCCGATTGCATCAAAACTCCAAACTCGCAGATAATATCGCTATTTCTAAATTTGAATAGAACACTTCATTCCCATTCTTTTCAACAGCTATACTCTTGTACCACACCCAGATGTCACTTGTTCTAACTTTGATTGTCACAATAAAAACACATGTTGGCTATGGTTCACAGGAACATGGGTTCTGAGAGAGGATAGAAAATATAATTAAAATTAAGATAGGGTTATTTTGCACTTCTCAAGGAACCCTATTTTCAAAAACTGAGAAGTTTGCAAAGGTTGCCTAAAATAAACTAAAGATAAAAAGCTTACAAACCCATTCGATTTCTAAAAACATGACACGTGTTTATTGGCTTACGGAATGCAAAGTAATTTTATAAAAGAATGAACTTTAAAGTTATTATTTCTGGATTATAGATTGTAGCAAATCCATTGCCTAATCCCATCTAATATGTCTATACATCCAAACCATGAACTCTTCTAAAACTTAGGGGGATTTGATACCAGACAACTTATCAAACAGGATACCATAAAATCAAATGTGAATTATTATTGAATCCTTTAATTGACCTTCATGTGGATTATTTACAAATCTGAATCATTGTTGGATCTAACATATTTGACTTATTTGATTTAATTATATTTAAACATGACCAACATAACAGTCACAATGAACCCAGATAACTTGATAATGTAATCCAAATCAATAACTTATTGGATCGGACATAGACCCTAAAAATAGATTTGTTTAATCTAGATATGAATACTCAGGAACTTATACAACAACAACAACTAAGCCTTTCATCCCAAGTATTTGGGGTAGGCTAATAATATGTAACAATGTTTTACGCTGCCTGTCACCGGCCTACTACAACCCTCCTCCTTTATCCTGACTTGGGACAAGCAGTGAAAGGATAAATCTTTAAGCACAGCACCAGCGGAGTTACTCAGGACCTTATCTAATAAACAATAAGTATTATATAGATTATTTTTCTCAAAAAAAATATTATAGATTATTTTGCTTGTAAATAAATTACCATGTTCTTTTTCAACATGATCTATTTAGTTATCTGTACCTTAGAAATTGAGGTGCTTTATAGTAAATGGATATCGGATGACCAAATCACAAGTCTGATACATTACTGAAAAACCTATATTTCTTAGCGGATTTGAACCTCAAGTGGCTCTTACAATTTTCTGGAGGACCACAAAGTAGATATTGTTGGATCCAACTTGAATACAAATGACTGCAGTCCCTAGCCAATATTATAAAGAAAATGGTTACTGAAACATATCTGTAAGATCTTTAAAAAAGTTAGGAGCAAGAATGTTTCCAATTCTATTTGATTCGTAATGAAAATTGAGATATTTTGCAAGAAAAAATGGCTATTGGAATAATCCAGAACAACAAACTCAGATCCAAAGATTTGATGTTATTCAGTTTGGATTTTCAAGTGGTTCCAATATTTCTTGGTGGGTTTGGATCCACTTATATAAAACAATCAAAAATTCAAACATGAATCAAAATAGTATAAAGTATTCTGATGTATTCTCAAGTGGATTCATATTTCTTCAATGAATTTAGAACCTAAATGGATCCCACAAATTTTCAATGCATCTCCAAGTAGATCGTGTAAGATCCAAACAGTGTCCAACCTGTTGCCACCCAGGATAATATTATGTATGTAGAGAGAGCAGAATAAGCACATAGGAATTAAGAGCATGACAAAGGTTTTTTCATGATGGGAAAATTTTAAATTTTAATACAAGTAATCCTTGGGGAAGGGCCCAGAATTATAGAAAATCTGGATGAGGGAGTTTTAAGAGTAATTGGCATTTTGAGACAAATATCATGTTATTGATGATGATGTGGAAGCTTGAAGAAGTATGAATTTTCTTCTCATTACGGAGAAAAATGTGAGAATTTCTCTCTCCTACCACATGCTTCTGGTTAGTTAAATAAGAAGACAAATGTATGTGCAGGTGAATTGTAATCGTTAACCTTTGGCTTAGGAAATTGGACTAGATATCATACATAACATTTAGGATACTTCTCCCTAATAAAAGTGGTGTGCCCATCCATGTCTAACAAGAGACACTACCAATATGTCTCACGCTTGCAAAGTTATCAACGTGGTTGGCTGAAGAACATACACGAATTAAGTTTGTTTAGTCTGCTACTATCAACAACTATGACAAATTAACTGTTTATGAAAAATTCACAGCTTGAACACTTTATTATACTCTAAGGTTCTTTGCATGCAAATACATAAAATAAATGTAATGCATAGTAAAAATATATTCATAGAGTCATGTATACAACCATGTCGTCATGTCTAAAACTTAAGAAAATTCCTGTACTGACACTGTCCGGGATATTTATGAAACTAGAGGTCGTTGGGCAAGGCACAACAAAGTACTCTTGTTAAAAAAAGAAATTTCCCCACAGTGATGCAGGTGGACGTGTGGAAATCCTATCCCCAGGATAGGATGACCAACTCAAGTTTCAAGGCCTATAAGAGCTGCACTCTCCTATGGCCTTGGGAATGAAGTACTCAATTCAGAAAATAGGTTAATAATTGACGTAAAAAGTAAAAGAAGAAGCTGACTGTCCCTCGTGCAGGCTAATATACTTGGAAGTGTCATGCAAACGTTGGAATTTGACTGCTGCTATTTGCAATGTTTAAAACTCAAAAGTTCACTGAACCAGTTCATTGAACCGTTGGAAGTTTGAAGTTCATTTGAAAATTAATCCCTCTGTTAACGGACACAAATCCAACCTCCTGCAGCCACAAGTTTTCTTCAATCTCTCACTTTCACACATTATATATGTGCTATTATATACTGGGTCCTATTTCTCAAGAACTCTTAATGCTTATCAACTTCAGTTATAAAACTAAGAAAATTTTATTTTATTTATTATTATTATTAGGAAATACCTTCCATACACCCACATCGATGTTGGAATATCACATTGATCTCTATGTTCACAGAATCACGAATCATTCATATTAAGTACAATGATTGTAGGCTTGTAGCCATCCTTTCAGCACATGTTGTTCATAATGCATATTGGTAATAGGATAGCAAGGATAGATATCTAGAATGTCCTGGCTAAAGTTATGACTGCGAAATGCAACAGTTTCAATATGCAGATTTTTAAAAAACGAATCCGGAGGCTGAACCATGTAAATACTTTAAGATAGTGTTGTACGTATTGAGTACATCTCTGGTACTTGTAAACTTCGATACTTGACTAGATACATATTGAGTACTCCTTTTGACATATCCAAATATTTGCAACCTGCAAGTATCCTAGGTGTATCGAAGACATGTCATGTATGTATTGAGATTTTTAAAAAAAAGTTAAAACTGAACGTATGCATGATCAGTATTTTAAATACCGGCCGATATACCGGTATACCGGCCGGTATATCGAAAAATATAAAGAAACGAGACGGTAAGATGAATTTTTTACCGTTTCTCATTTTGGACCGGTATGGGCCGATATATCGGCCAGTAACGAGATAAAAAATATCGGCCGGTATTACTCAACATCGGCTTCGATGGGAATGGATTTTGATTGCGGGTTAAACCCGTTAAAAATCCAATCCGTTAAGAAATAAAACCCACTTAACAGGTTGGAAGGGATGAAAAAATTCGTTGAATACTCGATCGTTCTCTCTCGCTCTCTTCTCCGCAAAATCGAGAGAATGACCGAACCCTAACCTTAAATTCCCAAATCGGCCGATTCCTCCTCTCTTTCTACCACTCTCCGAAACTCTCTCCCACTCTCCGACTCTCTTTCTCTCTTCCCGCGAACGATCGAGAATAAGAGATCGAGCAATCGAGCCCAACCCTAATCAGTCGCCGACTCTTCTCCCTGCGAACGATCGATCCCCATACGACGAGTCCCCGACTCTTCTCCCACCCTCTGATCCTCCAACAGGAGCTCACCGGCTGTCCGACTTCAACAGGAGCTTCGCCGGCCAATTCCTTCACCAGTTTTCACTTTCGCCAGCCGATTCGACCCACTGGTAAGTAATTTTTTGTTAATTTCATATTAATTTTAATTAGAGTTATAATTTTCTTCAATTTGTCTTATAAATGTAATAGTTAACTGAAATTAATTGCGTTTTGTGTTAAAATTTTTAATTTTTTATTGTGAAATTTCTGCTGAATCATGGACTTCGGCCCACTGATTCTGAATCAGTGGTTCAAACCAGTGTTGAAAAAAATGCGCTCCATAACGCGTATGGAGCGTAACAGAAGAAATTCGCTCCATAATGGGGCAAAATAACGCCCCGCTACGGAGCGCAGAGTTTTTTTAAAAAATCGTACGTTACGTTACGTTTTTTTCATAACGTACGTTTTTTCCCTACTTCGGAACATATAAATTTGCGGGCGAAAAAAAAAACCCTAACCCTAAAATCGATCGTTCTCTATCTCCCACCCGAGCGATTTCTCACCCGAGCGATCTCCCCCTCTCGACCCGTCCCCCTCTCCCATCCCCCTCTCCACCGCTGCTCCGTCTTCAAAACGCCAACGAGAATCTCTAATCAACCTCCTAACCCATCAGTTTCCTCAGAATCTTTGATTGATCGAAGATTCGACGCTTCTCCCTCCTCATCGCTCCGGCTCCTGTTCCGGTTATATCTCTCTCCCTCGACGCTAAAGCTCCCCCTCTTCCCCTCTCGCTTTCTCCCCTCTCGAAGAGCTTCCTGAAGCTTTGAAGCTTCGATCGGCTCTGTAGCTCCTCCGATCGGCTCTGTAGCTCCATCTCCAGTCCAGCAGCTACATCTCCGGTTCCAAGAAGCTCGGTCGACACCGAATCGGCCCCCCACTCCCCTCAGCGCTCCGGTCCCTCTTCGATTCAACAGAGGTAAGCTTTCCAATCTAATTTTCTTAAAATTAGTTATAAATACTTAATTGAATTAATTCTATAATGTTGGATTATTCATTACTTGTTTATTTGCATTGTTTGATTACTTGGATTTTTTTCAATTTTACATTGGACTTTTAATTGGATTATCATGCTAATTGGACTGTTATTTTTACATTGGACTATTAATTGGATTACTTGGTTCAACAAATGTGTGAATTATCTTGATGTTAATTGGATTGTTGTTGAGTGTTCACTGTGCAGTGTGCACTGTTGCAGCTACTGCAAGCCTACAACAGTGCATTTTTTTTGCAATTTTGCATAGGGTTTTTGTGTTCGGTTGCAACTGTGCAAATTGAAGTAATTGTTGTAGAAAATGGATTAATGTAAAGAAAATAGATTGAATCATGAAGCATAGGGTTTTTGCATAGGGTTAATGTAAAGGAAATAGATTGTAGAAAATAGTTTTGCATAGGGTTTTGTCTTCGGTTGCACTGTGCAAATTGGATTAATGTAAAAGAAAATGGGCTTGAAGTAATTGTTGCAGAAAATGGATTGTGAAAAAATGGACTAAATTGGTTGTAAAGAAAATAGATTTAGAAGAATAATTGAATTATTGAATTAATTGTTGATTCTCAAATAATTGAATATTTGAATTATTAGTATGTTTGTGTAGATTGAATCATGTCAAAAAATTTGGATCCAACTAGAGAATGGGGAATTCACAAGGAAGGGGAACCTCCAAATTATTTTTACTGCAAATTCTATAATCACCACATTACTGCTGGAATCACCCGGCTTAAACACCATTTGGCCGGTACGAGACATGAGGTGAAAATGTGTGAACGAGTCCCGCCAGATGTAAAGAAAACATGTAAAGATATTTTAAAGTCTACAGAAGTAGAAAAGAAGAAAAAAGGCATTTCTAAGCCGTGAAATTGGCAGAATGGGGGAACCAAACACTGAATTGGTGAGCGAAGAGGTTGAAAGCGGCGCCGGTAGCAATACTCAATCTCGAACTTTAGGAACAATGAATAAATTTATTAATCTTGAAATCCGACAATCGACGTTGGAGACAGCTTTAAAGAAGGTAAGATAAGACTGTGTTAAAAAAATAGACAGATGTATCTATGCAAATGGATTGTCATTCAATATCTTGAATAGTCCTTATTGGAAGGAGATGATCGAAGCAGTTGGGAATTTCGGGTTTTGGTTTGAAGCAACCATCTCCGTACGAGAAAAGGACGCGGGTTCTTAAGGCCGAAGTTGAGGATATTGACAAGATTAAGGAGAAGCACATGGCATTTTGGGAGAAGTACGGTTGTACAGTGATCTCAGATGGGTGGACTGACAGGAAGAGCAGAAGTTTAATAAACTTTCTTGTGAATTCACCAGAGGGGACTTTTTTTTACAAGTCCATTGATGCATCAGCTCAGTTCAAAATAAGAGATTACTTATGGGACTGTCTTGATAAGGTAGTTAAGGAAATTGGAGAGAATAATGTTGTCCAAGTAATTACAGACAATCATGATTCGTATGTCAATGCGGGCACAAAATTTATGGATTCACAAAAACGTCTTTACTAGACTCCTTGTGCAGCTCATTGTATTGATTTGATGCTGGAGGATATAGGCAAGATGAAAATTCATAAGGAAACTCTTGAAACAGTAAAGGGAATCATCCAATTCATATATAATCATGGCTGGATTTTGAGTTTGACGCGGACATACATGAAGGGAAAGGAACTGCTAATACCGGCAATCACTCGATTTGCTACGTCATTTTTGACTTTACAAAAACTCTATAAATTAAGGCAGCCATTGAGCAAGTTGTTTGCTTCTGATGATTTCGCCGAGTGCTTGGGCAAAAAAACCAAATGCAGTGAAGGCAAAGAAGGCAGTGCTATCTAGCAGAAATTTCTGGGGCCGAGTTCTCTTTTATTTTAGCACCACACTGCCACTGGTTTACGTGCTGCGAGAGGTGGATTCAGATGTGAGGTCTTCCATGCCTTTTTTATATGAGATGCTTGACAGTTGTAAAGAAAAAATTGTCGATGTCTGTGAGGACAGTAAGAGGAAATACATGTCATACTGGAATTTGATTGATAAGAGGTGAACAGGCATGTTGCATAGGCCCCTCCACGCAGCAGCTTACTTTCTAAATCCTAGATGTTTCTACAGTGATACATTTTCTAATGTTCCTGAGGTTAAAAGAGGTCTTCGTGAATGTATGCAACGAATGATCCCCGATCTTAATGAGTATGTACAAACTGATATGGAGCTGGATCAGTATAAATAGAAGCTTGGAGAATTTGGATCTCCACTAACTCAAATGACTATGAATGCTAGATATATCACTAAGTTATTTTTTTGCATTTTTTAACACCAAAATTAATTATCTATTTTAACTGTCTGGTGGGAAAGATTTGGAGAGAATGTTCCAACACTCCAAAAATTTGCAATTCGAATCCTCTCTTACAACTAGTGCTTTTGGATGTGAACGCAATTAGAGCACTTTTAAACAAGTATGAATTTAAAAAAACTTAATATATTATTTTTAAGTACTTTATTAATCATCATGCTCATATAACAATTTACAACTTCATTAAAGGTGCATTAAAAAAAAAAAGATGTCGCTTGGAGCAAGAATGCCTACATTCTCTCGTGTACGTCATGTACAATATTAAGCATAGAGAGAGAAATATTCGAAGGAAGAGAATGAATTTGAATCCAATTTTGATTGATGAGGCGACATTAGAGGATGAATGGCTAGTTGAGAGTGAAGAGACTTGTCTCCCAAAAAATCTTGGATTGCTAGATGAGCCTACTGATGACGATTCAGCTCCAAAAACGAATAATTTCTTAGAAATCACTGCAATTAATAGCAATTAAAATGTTCTTACATCTATTGTAGATAAGGGAGACAATCAAGATGAAACTGAAACCCCAGCAAAGAAACGAAGGGTCGATACTTGTAAGTTATCCAATTTTAACAATTTAATATTCTTAAATGAATACTCTACTATCGTGATTTGAGTATCTAATAATATCTTAATTTGTATATTTCTTATGTAGCATCTTCTTCGGATAAAGAAAAAGCAATTGATGATACTTTTGACGAGACGGGTGATGATATCGATCCGGAAGATGCAAACTATATTCTGGAAGAGGATGATCTTGTTATTGTAGATTAGATGGAGGAAAAACAATATTTTGTTGTGTATGACTTAAAAAATTATTGTGATATTTGCTATGAAATTTTATAATTTTTCTATGCCTTTTATATTGATTTTACAGTATTTTATATGATTTTTTAGATTTATTTACTTATTTGTGAAAATTATTAAATACAGTTTAATATTTATTTTAATTAAATAAATAAAAAATTGTGTAACCTACGTTAAGCGTTACGTTATTTGCTACATAACCTAACAAAAAAAAACGTTACGTTAACGTTATCATTATTTTAAACATTGGTTCAAACACTGATTCAATTCACTGAATCAGTGTTCGACCCACTGATTCAATGGATCAGTGGGCGATCAGTGAAATTTATTGGAATTTTGAGGTGAAATTAATGAGTATATTGGGATTTTGAAGTGAATTTAATTGAGATTTGAGAATTTGTTGAGTAATGGGTAATTAGAGTGTTGAAGTAATATGTAGTAAAATTTTTTTATTGGATTAATATGTAGGACATTTTAATTGTAAGATTTGTTGAAGTAAGACATTTGAAGATAAAATAGTCCGATGAAACTTCATCATTATTTTTCTTAATTTTATGATGATCTGTCACTTTATACATATGCGGACGTTCTAAACGGTATCTGTAAATTCGTAAGTTTAATGCAAATAAGCCAAGGTAGTATTATAAACTTCACTTATGTATTTTAATATGTTCTATATAGCCATTTATTTAATTATTTTCAAACTGGTATGACACCGATATGATACTCCGGTATTTAGGGTCATATCGCAATATCCCGCCAGTATCCGGTATCTGGTATGTAATTTGACTGACCGGTATGTCACCAGTATCCGATATTTAGAACAATGTGCATGATGCCAATTCTATTTGTTTTGTATTGCATTTATACAATACGTTCAATTTCTTATTAGTTGATATGATTATACACATGAGTAATGAATTTAAAAGCTTAACAATATTCCATAAATTTATATATCAAACATTAATAGATGTGTATAGTTTTACTATTGATACGTCCACAATGTATCACTATCCTCAATTTTTTGATTTTCCTTTTCAATTAGCATAATGTCTTGTATCTATATTGTCTTGTACGTATTTATATGTGTGTAAGGATAATAGGATATTGATGCCCCCACCCCAAAGTAGAATTGAAAATCCAATCTCCAAAAACTGTAAGAATAAATTTAAAAAAAATAGGATTTTTCAGGATATTGGTCTTTATTCTATAACAATTAGTAAAATGATATTAGTCACCCATAAAATTGGTATTGACATATCTCTAACATCTGGGCCCACCTACTATTATCCTCTTTGAAGCATGTTTGAAACTCGCAAATTTGGCCCCCCTCTACTAGAAAAAGAAAAATAAACAAGTTTTGTAAAGGTGGGCCCCATATTACAGGGGCAAATATCAAATTATAGGAACGAATATCATGAAAACCAAAAAATATAACAGCTATAGTGCATTAACACAGTACATAAACATCATTTTTTTTTCTTAGAAAAATGGCCAACAACTGCAGTTTAAGATACACGCAATCATTAACTCACTTGTAGTTTATGATTATCTCCAATAATTAGCGGCTGCTGATTAACACCTAAGTAGAAAACACATTCACGGCAATTTGCAATGCATATTCGCTTTGTAGCCGTTATAACTTGTACCCTCTCGCAATGCTCCACTCTCACAGCCTACAAAAAAATAAAGAATTTAAACCATCACACACACAACAGAAGGGACATAAACTATAAATATAGGTTTATGAGTTTTTTTTTTTTTTAAAGAAAAAATTTTTCCTCTTAGTAAAGAAAAGAAGAAAGCTGGCAAGAAGATACAGTTTCAGAATGAAGATAGTAACCATAAACACCATGCAGCAACTATGAAATTTACTTACATAATTATCTGATAGAAACAAAAAATTCAGTATAAATCAACAAACTTTCTATTAAGCTATGAGGGACAAGTATGAAATTAATTTAGCATTTTGCACACTGCACAGTATGTGTTATTCACATTCACACACCATCAGACTCCTACTTCAGTAAAAAAAACTATTTCACACCTTAAAAAGGCAACAATCACACATGAATTATAAAAGGGTATTCCATATTTTTGGTTTCCTTTTATACTATATCAGTAATTTTCCCATCTGGCAGGAGTTAGGTAAGCAAGATAAAATAATTTGAGTTCAGTTATAGCAGGTTAGAATTTGGGCAGCTTTAAGCCTTGCACATTCTATTGCATCCTACTCCAGAGTTAGAATCTTAAGAATTTCCAACTGAAGGATCAGGCATATGAGCTTATAGCAAATACAATGACATCATTATCAATGTGATAGAAGGAACATTTGCTTTGTGATGGAGAAAACAGAAGGAGCATGTTAAGCACAGTAATACTATAAAAGAATATGACAGAGTGAACTAAGGGAATTTGTAGTTTGGCATAATCTTGTAGAATAAAATTCTTTAAAAAAAAAAAAAAATGCAGTGCAATAACTTAATAGACACTATATGCTTGTGAAGTTTCCTTAAGATGAGCGAAAACGAGATGCATGGAAACTTTTAGTAAAGTTGAAAAATAATATGACCGAAGCATAGCAGTAACAAAATTGGAGATTGACTGATATATTGAAAACAGGAATTACTACCACCCGATTTTCCATCTTGATTTCCCATTGCCAACAAATACATATTCAGATAACCATAACAATTAAGTTACCATTGATTTACTTCATTGAAAAAAGGTTCAAGTCTCATCACTATTCAAGATTCCACAACTTCTTAGTTCCCTTCCATCATCATCCCCTATATATAAATTCTGCGTGTAATAGACAACTTAATAGATATGATATCTTTTACCCTGCAGACCAATGAAGTCAGTTGCCTAAGGTTTCTACGTAGGCCATCATGTCTGGTGGCATTGTGCATGTTATTGCCAACCCTACTTAAAAGCCCATTCACCAAATGCTAAGTGAAAAACACCATGCATTTCCAAGTTCATGATGCACTTAGACAGAAGGCCCAGGCAAGAGGATGAGAGGAAGGAAAGAGAATAATAAGCCAGCTACCCTCAGTAAATGATAAGCAAATGTTAAGCCACTTTCAGTTACACGAGACATTTTCCATCTTGCATCAGAATGATCCAAATAGTATATACCAAGTACTTTCAGTTACATCAAAAATTATGCCATCCCATCGGAGTACAAACCAAATGGTTAAAGGAAACATTACTCTCCTGGCAGCACTCTAGCAAAGCAATGTTCAATTCCCTCAACACTAATTTCTAAAGCAAGAGCTCCACCTAAGAGATCAAGAGGTAGGGCATGTAATACCCTAAAATTTTGAAGCACAACACTTCAAAATAAGTGTCGTGTTTGTATAAATTATGTATCAGATACCGACACTTGCGGATACGTACCAGACACATCGAACCATGTCAAATTTTATTAATTCATAAACAAACATGATGGAGCCATGTATGCTTTCGAAAAGTCATACATATTGTGTATGTCAGATGCCGTGTCCATTTTTAAAAAAGTCAAACTCTGGATTAAGTACTATGGAGTCATACATTGCCTAAAAATATAGATTCTTCTTAACATAAAAGGATACAAAACTAATAGGTCCAAATGTCTAGCAAAAATGGAGACATTAAAGATTTTATTCAAGGTACTGGTCCATTGGATTGAATTCGGATTCTTTTCTTTAACATAGTTACATAAATAAAATCTATGTTTTCAATTATTAAGATTTTTTTCTTTTTCTACTTCAAAGAAAACATGTTTTAACAATTACAAGTATTGATCGCATTATATATCACATGTATAATCAGTACATATTTATGTCATCGTGTCTCGTGTCCCTTTGTTCTGTTTTTTTAGGTTTGCCAAGTTCCCATATTCGTGTCATGCCGTACATGTATTCCATATCAATGTTTAAAATAGTGATAACGGTAACGTAACGTTTTGCCTCTGTTAGGTTATATCGTATGTAGCGTAACGCATAACGTAGCTATGCAATTTCCTATTTATTTAATTAAAAATAAATATAAAACTATACAAAATATTTTTTATAAATTGAAAAATAAATTTAAAATATCTAAAAAAAGAATATTAAACTATTTTATAATACATAATTTATTCAAATTTTATATTAAGTTTTACAATAATTCTCACATTTATCTTCATAAATTATTTTAAATCTGCAACCATAATTTCAGTCATCATTTAAACAAGAAAAGAAAAATTCTAATTTTTTATTTCAATTCCATTTATTATCATTCTTGTAATTTATATTTTATAATATTCAAATTATTTTATTTGTAATTGTTATTTTCAATTCAAATAAAAATTCAATAGAATCAACAAGTAAGATAGTTCAGCAATCAGAGAGGAATTATAACAAGCAAACAAAACAAATCGCAAATTAACAATTTAGTAATTTTACAAACAACAAAACAAGCCAACAGCTAATCAAGTAAGAAAACTACAATAATTCGTTAGTAATCAAAATAATAATCAACAACAATATAGAAATTACTAAAAAATAATTGTAAATAACGTAACATAACGTAATTTAACGTAATGTTATGTAATGTCACGTAAAATAACATAAAAAAACGTACTGTTATGGTGCATTGAGTTATTTTCAATTGTTAGCGCTGGGGTTCTGTTAGGTTATGTAACGCAATATAATGGGTTTCGTAACGCGTTATTTTCAACATTGTTCCATATCTATATCCATGCTTCATAGCCCTAAAAAATCAAACCCAACCAACCCCTCCCCCCACAAAAAAAAAAAGAGAATAAAGGAAGAAAACAAAGGAAAACAAACCAAATCTGCATTTGCAACTTCCCATACCCTGCATGAGGTCTATACATAGGATCAAAAATACCATTGTTGTTCATGTTTTTCATCTATTAAACTCTTCCTTTTAACTTGCTTCTCATTCTTCCCCTTCTTTCTTTATTACTAGGTTTAAAAAACAACAGAAAAATTCAAAATTAAATGTTAAGAAGAAAAAGTAATCAGTATCCTGACCAGGCAACATGGCACGGGAATATTTTTTCATACCGAAAAGGTTCAAGAAATAGGGAATAAGATATAATAAGTCCCTTAACAAAAAGAGTATAAAAGAAAACAACATAATTATTTGATAAACATCTCAATCAACTTATTCACATGCAAAACTCTTAAATAAACTGACACTTAAGACGCTTTTACTAACAACTAAAGCATCCTGATCATGATGGAATACATAATTTGGACATCCATTCTGTAAAAAAGTAACCATAATACATTGAAAAATTGTGTTTATTACTATTAAAAAAGATGCAGACTGGCCAATGAAAGCTAAAGGAACAGTAAGAACTTTGCTGTGTCAACATGCATATAAAAGTAACTTGGGATTAAAGTGGTAGCTATTTAATACCTTACAAAACTACATGATCTTTATTTAACTTTTGTAATTTTGCAGGGCAAAACCAAAGCATGTAATATGGGACAACCAAGAGAAATCAATCACTGGGTCTCAAGCATAGAAGATTTATAGCTCAACATACACTTTAATCAGTTCTTGAAAATTCTGATATGACAAAGTGCTAACTATCAGGTCTGGAAGGACAATCCAGGGTCCAACCATTGGTGTAAATTACAACTCAATGTCGTTATTGGATATAGGCCAGAATAGTAGATGTGTCATCTCCAAATGCTCCAAGCTCTTGACGAAAAACATTTTTGGTATGGAAGCAATTGAGTTCTCACTACTTCTATCACTTAACTACTGTATTATATCAGTAAGACTTCTCCGAAATTTAGGACCTACTAATTGCCAGTAAATCTAGTTTACCAAGTCAATCATTGAGGTTTCTATGTTTTCCTTTAATGGTTTATGTGATTATCACAGACTGCATCTGCTTCAAATGCATGGCATGTAAGTCACAACACTGCCGAGTATCATGTTCCATATAGTAAAGCTGTCTTAATAATCAACTAATCATCGAGATTATTCGAGTTAAAAGCAGGACTTGACAATAATGTAACAATCATATGGTGTTCCGAAGTGTTATCTCCATGGTGTGCCTTGATTTGGGTATATTTGAGTATTTGACACATACTATTTTCAGTTCAATTCAGAATCTCAAATATCTGCTAAAATCCAGTAACTCCACTGAAGTTATATCCAGTACTCCCTGATCATCTTCCAGACTCTTTCCTATATGCAACAACCAATTTAGAACTTCATTCATTCCCTGGCCTGGCAACTATAAACTAATATCTAATCATTTGTAACAATTGGCCATGAGAGCTCCTTGACAATCTAAGATAGTAATATAAGTTATAACGTGCTTAAAGAAAAAGTAAAGCTTCAATCCAACTCCAAACAACTATTGTAATAACCTAATTTTTCTCTCAATAAAGAAATCAATTATAAGATAATAGTAGTAAACAATAAATATAGTTGATGATTTGGATTGAGGAGTAATTTCCTGAAAGTAAGGGTTAAAATAAAAGTTTTAAGCTACATCTTTTTACAATCAGTGATTCATTCCTTAATGTCTCAAGCCCTGATTTTCTAATTGAGTCTTCCTCAATTCTCTTAATCTTTCTTCCGAGAAGCATTTCCATCAAATTTAAGCATGTGGGTGGATTTAATAGTTATATTTGATTTAAAAGATGCATAGATTTCAAGGGCAATGTATTTTATGTGTTATTCTTGATCAATATTCTAAAATGCATTTTCCGTATGCGTGCAGTCGAGAACTGCATAACGCATAATCGAATTACATGCCGATTAAACGGATTATGCGGAATTATGAGAATATTAATAATTTAATATAATAATTATAAAAAATAGATATATTAAGTGTTATAAAACTCTAAAAAATTATAAATAATAACTGTATGCATGCAAAATGAAGATAAATTAGTTAAGGCTTTGTTAATTTTAGTGAAATAATTTTTTAACTTTCTGACAATGGTAAATTGGTTTAGAGCAATCATATATTATCATATATTAAGTCATAAATGTTTGATCTTTACGAGATGATTATTCACATTAGATGTACTTGAAATAGTGAAAAGAGGCAAGTAAATGTATAGGATATTTTAGCATGTTGGGAGCAGTTATCTCCTATTGCAATATGAACTATTCATTCCTTCCTCATGTTGTACGTTCTTGAGTGGAACCACTGTAATACTTACATGAAGATCAGCCAATATGCATAAATAGGTTTGACTAGAAAACACATTTGATTAAAATAATAATGTATAATTTCTTAGAAAACTTGTTGTATCAAGTTTGTCACCACTGACCACTACTGCAGTGACTGTATTTGTTGTAACAAAATGCTGCAACAATTAAACAAAGCAGGATGGAAATTAAAAAAAATCGCGAAGAAAGACACAAACCAGGATGGAAATTAAAAAAAAATCGCGAAGAAAGACACAAACCAGGATGGAAATTAAAAAAAAAGGATTCGTTAACGGGATACAAACCAGAATGTATCAAGTTCCTTAACAATTTTTTTTCAACATTTTTCTCTTCAAAATTTCATTCTCTAAATTCTAGTTCAGTAAAGCCAGACACAAACCAGGATGGAAATTAAAAAAAAAAAATTACCTGCAACGTTGTCGACCGCCTGAGAAGGAACCAGAGAGGCGCGGGTAGCCGATGGGGCCTTGGACCACCGCTTCGACTCAAGACCGAGAGGATTTAACCCTTCGAATTGGCACCCCAAGAAGGCGAGTTAATTTCGCAAAGAAAGAGGAGATCAGCCAATTGGAGGAGAGGAGAATCAGCCAATTTTGGGGTCAGAGGCGAGGAAAGAGGACACTCGGCCGGAGGCGAAGAAAGGAGCTCTGATTTGTGGTGAAGGATGTCCGATTGTTGTCAAGGAGAACAGGAATTAGGGTTTTTTTCCGCCGAGAATAGGATATTCGACTTTTCGTCTCGTGGTTAGGTTCTGGAGTCGGGGGGAGAAGAATAAAAAGGGATTCGTTAATGGGTTAAGAAGCGGGACGGGTTTCGCTGATTAAAACCGTTAATGGGGTCGGTCGCATAATTTGATTATGCAGATTATGCGCCGCATAATCCACATAATCTAATTATGTGACCGCATAACCACCTGTCCGCATGGACGGGATGATTTCTGCTATCTTGAGCATTTTGTGAGCGCATACGATTATGTGGGCGCTTATGTGCCCGCATAGACTGTGTTTTAGAACAGTGTACTTAATTACCTCATGTTTTCAGTTAACCTACATAAGAGATTTGGTTTAAAGATAATAGAAAAGGTAGAAGAATTTCTTTGATTCTCTAAAAGAAACAAATTAAGAACTAAAAGAATTTTAAATTAATAATAATAGAAACTATTTTGATTCCTTTTGGACATGTTAAATTGAATATATTAAAAAATTAAGAGACTAAGAATATTAGAATAAATCAATATAATGGAAATGGATAAAAAAAAATTGAACATGATGCTCCCTAGCAATCTTGATTATGCAAGACATATATCCTAGTAAGTAGTGCATTCCTAGATGTTAAAGTATGCCTTCAAATCTACTGAGCTTACTTTGTATATATCTGCTAGTAGTTAGACATTTATTTTGTAAAATTAGTAATTATGGTGTACTCTGGAGGGGTTATTAAATAGGTGTTTTTTGTTTATTACTAACAAGATGGCAAGGGATTGCAAGGGATTCAAGAGGACATCTATTGGGATCAACCCCAACATCTTGGCAAAGACATTGAGGTCAGTGAAGAATTCGTTTATAAATTTTATAAATTTTCATAAAAGACCCTTCATGTTGAATTAGATAAATTATGCCTGTTTATGAAAATGATAATTTAACATGAGGTGATTATGCCTAATTCATGTTGAATGCCAATTACACATTCACAATAAAAAGTTTCTATCGAAGGTTCATAATGTTAAGTGGTATTGCCCTCATGCATGACCGGATGTGTTGAAAGAACATTAGGCTACCTAATGATTAAGTCATATATTGAGTTATATGGTGATAAAATGGGAGTAAATACAAATGTTCAATACCTTTCCCATCAACCCATGCATTGCATTCATCATTCAGCAAATATACTGGTATAACAAGCAATCAAGTAAGCCATGACATCTCCCTATGTATCCTCTCCATGAGGGTTTATTTAAATGAGCCTTGATAAGGCACCGCAGCCACGAGATAATAGTGATGAGACCCAAGTCAACAGTGGTATTAACTGTTTAGTGTTGACCGCATTATGGCATGGCCTACCTAATTTCTAGGGCATGAAAAAAATTCTTAAAATCATCTACTGAACTCTCTCACCCCTGTAGATATGACTTTGTCGTTTTGTTTATATAAATTAATCATGCTACTAAATCATACTTCACAGTGTTAAAAGCGTAATTGGCTTGACATGACTCACTTATTGAGCCTCAAGCTCAAGACACACAATCCATATATAATATGTCCAAGATTAGTCTTGTGCTCATGGAGTAGGTTGGACTTCCTTCTTGGGAACATTATAGTCTTTTGAGAGTTTTATTGTACTAATGATTTGTTAGGCTGCTCTTGCATTTAAAAGACTAAATATATTAGATCCAAATTGGGTGAATGTATTATTTAGTGACGAGAAAAATTATAAGATGCTTTTAGATCGTTAATACACTGATATTATGATGTTAGAAATATAATTTGGTGTCTTTTATGGATGTATATTTAGTCACTTGAGGATCTCCCAAATATAGGTTATAGACTGGAATGATTTATGCCTAGGAGGTTATGTCAATATATGAAATATTTATTTTATCAGTGCATACTAAGTAACAAGTTAGGCCTCAATTTTTTTTTGGAAAGCTATTGTGTGTCTGTATCTCTCTATGTATGTGAGTGAGTGCATTCGTGCACGTGCGTGTGCACATGAAATAAGTAACTAAATTCATTCATAATAAGTACTATATCTACTTTTCATTACTCTATCCAGATCAGTATGATACAGTCCAAGTGGCATGACATGAAACGTGCAAATTCCACAAATCAAATCAAATGGTCAAGGAAAAGTATACAAAGTTACAAGCTGTTACAAGCATAACCAAAAAAAAAAAAAATTTGTTCCTCGAAACTTCAGAAATTATTGACACAAAAAAACAGAATTTTTTGGACGCACTAGGGAAATAGTTTGAGTTTGGGTTATCCTCCTTCATACCTTACCAACAGCACCAAGAACAATTGTTGATTCAGAACATCCATAAACAGTAGCATATCTCAAAGGTGCTAGTATATAGATTACAGAGTCCTGGCAATTTAGAACCTGCAAGTAAACAACAACATGCAATTTCAAACCCAAGTTTAATAGATACAAGTTGCATGTATACTCACCTCTTCAAGCAAGCTTTGCATACATCGTCCTCACCTTTACAGACTGTCCTTTAATATCACATGCCTGCTTGATGCAATAAGTCTTGGAGATACCCTCCACATATGTCTGACTTCTAGAATATGTAGGGTTGTTATTAGTAGAGGCATTAGTCACTATTGAATCCAGATCTGATGCATTAGTTGATCCATTCTCTTTAGTTGGAGTCCGCTCTAATACTTGCTCCAATGAAGAAGTTATATTTTGCAAAACCCACTCAAGGACTTGGGAGGCAAAAGCAGGAACAGCAGGCATATCTGCATCTGTATTTGAAAAGAAAGGAACTGCCCTGCTAAATGGTACCAATTCACAACCCCTTTCAACAAACTGAATAAGTAATTCAAGGTGTTGAAACCTCTCTAGTGTTATAACCTGCAAGCAAACCAACAAGATAAGCATATAGGTCTGGTGATTGACCTTTCTTGCACAATAGATACACACAACTCTCCAAATTGTATTGTGAAGAATGACGAGCTGTAGCAGATGCTACTACAATTTTTTTAGTTAAAAACAAAAAGGATAATGTCTTTAAAGTTGATTTATTATTCAAAGGAAGAGTAAGCAATATAACTTGATGTAGAAGTATTGAGGTCAACCAAAACATGTCATATGCAACTTTTCTGTTGATGCAATAAGTAACTAAAGGTTAATACCAGACAACCTTAACAGAAAGTAATGCAAATTTGCTTAATGTTGTTTCTATATAACGAATGCTTTTTTCTGTCCTAAATTTCCAAGTACATATGTTTTTTGATCCCTTCCTGGAAATAAGAAGTTAACATTATAAGAAAATTGAACATGGAGATGAGTCCTATGCCATCTATCTATAGTTAGTATTATGAATTTTGTCTGCCTATGGTTCTCATTCAAAGTCAAGTATACCAAGATGAGAGACATGCTTATTTCTGAAAAAAGAAATTGTAATCCTGCATGAAGTATACAAATATGTAGTGGGCTATGTTACATCAATCAATCAACATAAGCATCCAAATGTGAAATTTTCATTCTAAGGTTCAAAATACAAGAAACTGAAAGAGGTACAGCGACAAACTTCAAATTGGAGGAAGAGCTCAAAGGATGTGTTATTATGATTCTCCTCAAATGAACAACCAAATATTACATCCATTAACGACCCCATCACCTTAAACATAGAATGAACAACAAATCAGGAGAATATTGGGATTATCTTGAGAAATGCATTAATATATGAAGGTTTCCTAGTACACTTTTCCAAATAAAAAACATCTTCGAATTTGTGTCCTCATGGCCATTACTGAAAATCTGCAGATTATCCACAAAAATCATTTTTGTTTTGGACAACCGTTCTGAAATTTATCACTTACATATAACTTTAAAATGGGAGTGCAAGGATGAATATTCGTATGTGCATGTATATGGAAAATAAAAAAATTAAAAAAAAAAAGTGACTTAACAAGAAAAGAGCTTTTACCAAAACAATGACATTTCAGGAGTCAATAAGGGTGTGTTTGGTGTTGTAGCTGCAATGCTGCTATTAGTCCAGTCTATTTAAAGAGAACTTATCCAAAAAAGAGACTTTTATAAAAAAGAACTTTTACATAGTTAAAAGTGTTTAGTAATTTTAAGTTCATATAAAAACGAGAAATAATTAAAATAAGTTTATTTGAAAATTTATGGATGAGAGAAAAATCAGTAACATAGAAAGTTCAGTGAGAGTTCATGACAGAAATATAGAAAAGAGGTTCAATTAAAGGCATATTCATGAGAGATCCTGCAAGAGAAATCTAAGAGCAGAAGTACTAGCAGTCAACATGGGTAAGCTACTACTTATGCATTTGAGAGAAGGCGGAAAATCTAGCTTCTCCAAACCACAGCCTTTCGGCTTGCGCTGCTATCAAGGACCTTTTAAACTGATTAAGAAACATCTAATTTTCTCAAAAAAAGCACTCATTTTCTTTAAAAGTGATGAAAACACTTGCTATAAACAACACCAAATACACCCCACATCTTACAAAACACATTTTCAAAGCAAATAGTTTGATGACAAAAAATTGGATGAGTAAACTGAAGAAATATAAACTACAGATACAAGAACTATATGATTCAGATGAATCGTGCTCATGACTGAGGTACAACTCAATTTTCTCCCCTAAATATTATCAACCACAAATATAAAACCTTATATGATTCAAAAAGTTGTGCCCAACCATGTACAACTCGATTTCACTCACCCCAGTACATACAAAATTAGCTTATACATCAATACAACATTTAAATATCAAGGGGCTTCGAAAATCAGGTCTATTATGAACAGACCAAGTCAACCAAAGGTGGTTCCAAGTAAGCCCAATCATAAATCTTTAGACCACATGAGCTGGAGTAGACAATTTAATGGTTGCTAGGTAGATCGGAGCATTGCTTCCAGATGGATTTGTTGACCCTATATATGTGATATTATGTTTAGCAACTAATTAATCTAGCATTAAGGATACTTATCCTCATTTGAATGCTTGTGATTGTATAGGTCATTATGCTCGATAATTAGAGATTGGATGGTATTGCAGTTAAATCATCTAAGTTTGATTATTCAAGATAATCAACACAATATGGTTGTTCGAGGAATATCTCTGTGCACGCTACAGTTTCATAATCCATCATTAAAGAGTAAGGGCATAGATCAAGATCAAGAGCTACGTCACTATATTTTGTGGTCAAAATCGACGAGCATAATCAATATTCAAGAATGCGTTTTCAGTATGCGTGTGGTCCAGGACCGTATAACGCATAATCGGATTACGCGCTGATTATGCGGATTACGCGGAATTATGCGGAATATTAATATTTTAATATATATTAATATAATAATTATAAAAAAATGGATATATTAATGCTATAAAACTCTAAAAAAATTTAAATAATAACTGGAAATAATACCCAAAAAACATAAACTTCAAAAACCCTAAAAAAATTCCAAAATCCTAACTGGAAAAATTATTTTACCTGCTCAGCGTCGCCGGAGAGCTCGTCTTGAGGATTGAAGCTACCGGAGGAGATGTCGCCGGTGAGATCGGAGAGGGGAAAGGGCGAACGAAGAGTTAGGGTTTCTTCGTTCGCTGGTTTAGAGACTCGACAGCTCGGGAATTGGGAGATCAGAGACTCGACAGCTGGTTTGGAGTGACAATCGCCGGAGGAGATGTCGCCGGTGATCGGAGAGGGGAAAGGGCGAACGGAGAGTTAGGGTTTTTTCGTTCGCTGGTTTGGAGACTCGACAGCTCGGGAATAGGAAGATCAGAGACTCGACTGCTGGTTTGGAGTGACGATCGCCGGAGGAGATGTCGCCGGTGATCGGAGAGAGGAAAGGGCGAACGGAGGTTAAGCTTTTTTCGCTGGTTTGGGGACTCGAGATCGGGATCTGGGGGGTTTTGGGTTCGAGAGCTGAAGAAGGGTGGGTTTTATTATGTGGGTTGCGGGTACGGGTCGGGTTTCGGGAGAATTTTAAAATTCGAAACCCATTAACCCTTTTCACCACATAATCGTATGCGGATTATGCGGGCGCATAATCCGCATAATCGATTATGCATCCGCATAACGAACTGTCCGCATAATTAATTGTTTTCTCAAATTTATGTGCGTTCTGGGGCCGAAAACGCATATGCGCCCGCATAGGGCGTTTTTTAGAACACTGAGCATAATTGTCTAACCATTAAGCATTAGAATTAATTGCATTATTTTGGCACAAGCTAGAACTTCATGAAGATGTATTCTATATCATTCTAGAAACTTGATTATTGCATAACTTTCATCTACTTCCAAATCAAGTGAATTTTGAATTACTCATTTCATTCATTTTGCTAAGATCATTTGTTAGAGATATTTTGGATGTACTCTATGCCCAGCAAAAAGAAAATTTCCAGAACCAAGGGGGACAAAAACAAGACTCTAAAAAGTGCTAAAGAGTGGCAGGAGTTCAGCCACCGGGTTTCAGGCTCCCAATTAGAACGGCAACTGCGTTGATCTGGCCATGCAACTAGGCATGGCTACCCATTGCAGCAGCAAGTTTCATTGTCCACACCAGGTGTCTGGCAGCGAGTGCTTGTCCGTTACCAACGATGGGCGGTGCCATTGTGACATGAGATCCCAATACTAGATGCTCGAGCCAGGTGCCTGATCTAAACAGCAATTTGTTCCTAACAGACTGGACACCCAGTCTTGGGATCTCGATTGGAACAGCAGTGTTGTTGATATAGGTGACAACTAGGTGGCTAATTCTTCTTTGCATCCAACTGTAAGCTTTTTCAAGCTATGTGATGGGAGAACTTGTGACCTCTTCACTCTTTATTCCAACTATATATCTCTTTTGAAATTTAGGAGGTAACAGTTGAACTTAAACTTTCATTAATTCTTTAACAAAAAAATAAAACAGAAAGATCTCAACTTTAAAATCCTCAAGTATGCCATTCCGTTCAAGTTCTCAACTTTCTTGATATTTAATTCATTAGTTTTCATCCTATAGCAAGATTGTCATTCTAGTTCATTGCTTGTGACAAATGCCATGTTTTTTAGATCTCCATCGGCAGTGCTTAATCTTTGTATTCTAACTATCCATGAACTTGTAATTTAGGTTCTCATCCCAAAGAGAATTGCCATCTTTCTAGGAATTGAATGAAGTCATGTTGCCTTTATAGAATGGAGTTTTAGGTAAGAAAATTTTGTCTCTTTGATAGAGATGGGTGGAAGTTATCGTGAGGTCTTCACTTAGAACCTATAAATCAAGCGACTAGTGGATTGAAGTCCAAGCAAACAGTCTTGACAAAAGACATACTACGGAGTAAAGGAACCTCTAAAGTTAATTATCACGTCTAAAATGCTCTTTTCTCCTTATCTCTTACATACTTCCAATTCAATTTTCACTTGTATCAACTATTGTTGCTTATCAACCTCAAAGGTTGAAATTGCTTGTTATTTATCTAAACCGCTGTCAACCCTCCCCCCTTCCAAATCCCGCAATGGTTGAAATGGGAGTTTACATGATGCATGTCATGCAAAATTAGACTAATAAACCATAAATAAAGCAAAAGACGTATAGTCCATACTGCAATGTTTAAAATAGCGATAACGGTAACGTAACGTTTTGTCTATTTTAGATTATGTCGCATATAACGTAATGCATAACGTAGGTTAAGCAATTTCCTACTTATTTAATAAAAATAAATATAAAATATGTAAAATAACTTCTATAAATTGAAATATAAATTTAAAATATCTAAAAAAATATAAAACCATTTTATAATCATAATCTATTATAATTTTTTTATTAAATTTTACAATAATTTTATATTTATCTTCATAAATTATATTAAGTCTGCAACCGTAATTTCATTTATCATTTAAACAAGAAAATAATATTCCAATTTTTCATTTTAATTACAGTTATTATTATTGTTGTAATTTATATTTTGTAATGTTCAATTTATCTTATTTATAATTGTTGATTTCAATTTAGTTAAAAATTTAATATAATAAAAAATAAGATATTTTAGCAATCGGAGATAAATTACAAGCGAACAAACAATCACAAATTAACAAGTTAGCAATTTCACAAGCAATCAAACAAGCCAACAACTAATCAAATAATAAAATTATAGCAATTCGCTAATAATCAAAATAATAATCAACAATAATGTAGAAATTACTAAAAACATAATTGTAAATAATGTAATATAACGTAACGTTACGTAATATAACGTAAAATAACAGAAAAAAACATATTGTTATGATGCATTGAGTTATTTCCAGTTGTTACATAGCGCTGGGGTTCCGTTAGGTTACGTAACGCAATATAACAGGTTTCATAACGCGTTATTTTCAACATTGGTCCATAGCAACAGTTCTCAATTCAGTTATAGCCATGGGAAGGGTGTTGTAGGTATAAGCACGGTAGTAGTCACGAGGCAATCATCTAAACCTCACAATAAGATCCATGGGAAACGTGAACGGGCCTTAGGGGTGTGGTGGCTGGACAGGAGTGACTTGCAAGCCTAAAAGTGATTTTTTTTTTTTTTTAAATTAGTTGGGCCCATAATCCTATTATGAAGAGTAAAAAAAAAAACTTGTTTCAAGAAAAGAGATGATACAACATTATATTTTAGTTTATTTACAGTAACTTTTATTTTCTCTCTCCCACATTACATCCATTATTTTCATATTATAGATTTTTCTTTTTAACCTCACATTCTCACTTTCAGCCTTGGCTTTGCACTCTCTGGGAGGAAGTTAATCTTGAAAGTCTTACTTCTTCAAATCAAATGCACAAAGTGGCAGAAAGTGTTACTTTCACACCTTTATCCTCACTCCCATCTAGCCAAATGGTCCCTTAGTATTAGTAATGTGGATAAGAGCATGACTTCACCACCACTCACATGCTACAATATCATCTATTGCAAGCTGCACTATGAATGTTTAAAGTGGCAGGCATGAATGGCCAGCTTCCAGTTATACATGGTCCTATCTATTTGGTTTGCACTAGGCTCTAGACTATTTAGGATGAATGGTTTTGAGCATTATTTCATTTACGTGTGGAGTACTTTGGCGCGTGAGCCAGGTGGAGCTTGGGGATATCTTTAGAGATATTGTGGACCAGCGGCTTTCTGTCCGTGATTAGGTATGGATCTAATTAGGTCCAGTCCACGGGAGCTAGGCTATACTATGCCCAGTTCAAAAGTGCTTCAATTTCACAGACCATTTTAGTTTGCTCTCTTTGTAGCAGTATGTTTCTGTTTCCTTTGTATTTTAAGGACCATTATTATCTTTAACCTCAAACAAATGACCTATGCAACTATTTTATAAATTCATAGCAATAATTCCTTTTAGTAAATCTAATAAAAAAGAAATTTTGTTTATAAAATTCCCTTCAAAAGGAAAGTTTACTAATGCATGCATTTATGAGATTCTTAAAGTTCCGTCTCCAGATAAGGAGCTGATATCAGTCTTAACCAACAACGAATTGATATCTACACCATTATATAAATTCGTATTAATATATTATTTTAGTATTTAAAAAAAAAACTGTTAGCAACACAATCAATGGTACCAACCAATTCATCTTCTAATACCTTCATATTCAACTTATATTTGTTGTTACCATTTTAAACCTTTGGGAAAATCATACTTTACTACCAGTTTATAAAATAATAATGAAGAACAATGTTTATTAAATCTATAACAGCAACAAGTTTTTTCCTCAAAATTCTTCCAAAAATGCTAGGAAACATAAATAACCAAGCATTCAATGAAAGTGAAACAATAAATAAATACTACATTCTAAATAGCATGAACAGATAAATAATATTAAAAGCTTGTATTATAACATATCATGTCAATAAAATGAAATTGATTGCACTATATTGCTAATTTCACTTAACAACGAGAAGGGGGAAAAAACTTAAACCTAGATGCATTCAGTAAAAAAATTGATAATAAAACTATATTCTAATATAACCAACCAGGGAGTCATCATCCTTGCCATCAACAGAATCTGCCAACAGAGTGAGTATGTTTGCCATATGCTTCTGTAGAAATGATAACTGGTGGGCCTCTTCATCAGTTTGTGATGGCATGAACCGACGGCTATTACTGCGTACAAGCTGCATTCAGAAGATATTGACTTTAAAATGCAATAACTGAAAACTTCTATGCTTTTGGCTTTTAACATGAAATAAATGAACAATACAAGTATGCACCTTTTTTCGTATATAGCCAAAGTGAATAAGACAACATCTCAGACAAAAGTTGTCGACAGACCAACAAAATGTCATTTTGTCAAATGATAGAGTTAATCATTCATGGTGGTAACTAATGGATAGATATATCTAAACAAATCAAACAGAATTATTTAAATGTTAAGGTGCTCTAGAGTTTCAAATTCCCATGTGATAGTTTCTGAATTGCCATGTAAACATATTCAGGACATTACCACACCTTAGAACAATATAGAGGAATAGTGAACTCAGACATACATGTCTACTAAACTTTTGGTAAACTATGTCCAAATAGAAAAGGTAACCGAGCACCTCAAATAAAATGTGCCTGAAACAACTTCTAAAGTTCTTCTCACTTGCAACTAAGAAATAGGAACTCTGTACAAATTCACGATTTCAAGAACAAGAAGACACCTATTTACATGGGTTATTCTCCCAAGAGTTCAATTTGAGTCAAAACTTTTTCTCTTGTAAATATTTCATTGGAATGTCATGCTGCTGGGTATATATCCATACATGACCCATAATTTTGACCCATAATTTGATGAATAACAAACTCTATTTATAGTATGACAAGTGAGGTAGAGTATGTACAGATTAAGTGAATGTGTAAGCGAATCAAATGAAACGACGATTACAACAAATATGATTTGACGGAGCTACAACTTGAATTTCATGATGGAGTCAACTACAATATAGTTGAGCTCAGAATGACCTCCGTACAATACCAAGTTGAGCCTAAAAGAAGTTCGAATAGAGAAGTCATCATCGTATTAGTAAAGAGGAAATTGTGCTGATTTGTTAACAAAATCTAGGCCTATCGGTGGACCCAATGTTGAGCCGATCGGTGACCCCACCAATGGCTCAATCCAAGAGCTGCTATCGGTGGTATACCTCATCGAGATGCACCTAAGGTTATCCATCGGTAAAGCCATCAGTGACCCCACTAGTGGCTCAGACTGACAACAACGTGGGATGATGTTTATATGAAAAGATAAGATTCCAAACAATGTTTAAAATAGCGATAACGATAACATATCGTTTTGTCTCTGTTAGATTATATCGCATATAGTGTAACGCATAACGTAGATTATGTAATTTCCTATTTATTTAATTAAAAATAAATATAAAGCTATATAAAATAACTTTTATAAATTCAAAAATAAATTTAAAATATCTAAAAAATGAATATAAAACCATTATGTAATACATATTCTAATCTAATTTTATATTAAGTTTTACTATAATTTTCATATTTATCTTCATAAATTATATTAAGTCTTTAACTGTAATTCTAGTTATCATTTAAACAAGAAAATAAAATTCAATTTTTTATTTCAATTCCAGTTATTATCATTATTGCAACTTATATTTTGTAATATTCAATTTATTTTATTTGTAATTGTTAATTTTAGTTCAGTTAAAAATTCAATAAAATCAACAAGATATTTCAGCAATCAGAGAGGAATACAATAAGCGAACAAGAAAATGCAAATTAACAAGTTAGCAATTCCATCAAACAATCCAACAACTAATTAAGAAAATTACAACAATTCGCTAATAAGTAAAATAATAACCAACAACAATATAGAAATTACTAAAAAAATAATTGTAAATAACGTAACATAACATAAATTAACGTAACGTTACGTAATATAACGTAAAATAACATAAAAAAAACGTATTGTTACGGTGCACTGAGTTATTTTCAGTTGCTACGTAGCATTGGGGCTCCGTTAGGTTACGTAACGTAATATAACGGGTTTCATAACGTGTTATTTCAACATTGATTCCAAATCTATTCAGATTTATTTCTAAACAACCCGAATAATATCAGGACTCTTTGGAATCAAAGACTATGATTTATTTTCTATTAAATCAAGGTTTGAATTAATTTGAGAGATGAATAACATCTATATAACGGTTTTGAGAAGAAGAAAAAAGAGATCATTTGGCTATTTTTATGAAAAGATTTTTGAAGAAGAAGCTTTTTGTTAATTTCAACAAGCATCTTCATCACCTAAACACTCTAAGAGGTGTTCCACATCTCATATCACCATCTTTGAGGACTGTTTCATAGTCAGAGCTCAACTTCACCCACGTCGAGTGTAACAATTCTTATCCTTCAAAGACGTATCCATCATGGCTATAAGATTTTTTAACTTGAGCTTAATTGATAAATTGGTGTATTAGTACCAAAATTTAGTCTTTATTATCTGTTGATTGGTTCGCAACCCACTTAAGCAGATGTCAATTGAGGCAATATAGTCTGTGTGACTAGTTTTGTATGTCAAACTTGGTATAAAAGGCTTAGTAGTTGTTGTTGTAGGTTTGTATGGTATACTCAAATTGGGGGAAAGTTGAGGAACACTAGCGAGGCGCTAAAATTACAATGTGTGAAAATAGTTTGCAGTAGACGACTAGTTGGGTAGACTAAAGTTTCAGTTTCGCAACTACTTACTAGATCAGGTTTTGATCTAGATTTTGTTTCACTAATAATAGAAGCCCCTTTGTTAAAAGGAAGAGTGGATGTAGGGTTATCCAAACCACTACAAAAATCTTGGTGTATTTTTTGATATCAGCAGTTGCTTACTTTATTTTGCTTCATAATAACTGTGTTATTTATTAATTAAATTAAAATCTGATAGCAACCCTATTCACCCCCCCCCCTCTCTAGAGCTTGCATCTCTAGTCAAACAAGATCCCAATACATTCCTCGATAATTAAAATAATGGATCAAATTATAACTAAATTTGACCAAAGTGCAATCACTTTTGCACCTATTCTGAAATATGACTCTTCCATATGGATAGGACTATCCTCCCTGCTCCAAACTAAATTGCACTTCTATATAAATAAAAAAGATTATTAAGTCAATTAATTAGAAACTATAAGAACCATACATAGAAATTTTCTCAACTTTTTTCTTCAAATGAGATTATAAACAATAAAGTTGCCTCCGTCATTTCATTCCAAACCAAAACATCACTTTTAATCAAATTAAACAACTAAAAATTCATTTGTTGAGATATTAATCCAATTGTATTTAAAATTCATAGTTCCATATACCCTCTGGTCTTTCCACCAATTAGTTGACCAAGGAACCATGACATAAACTCCATTGTGAAACGTGCCAACAAAGACCATCAGTAGGGCGGGTGATCGCTCGCTAGAAGTGTTACAAAGTACAAACAGTATACAATCAAGAACTAATCAACAACCAGAAGTGTGATGGAGTTGAGCGCCAAAGAAATCTAAATCACACAATAAGCCACAACAAGAAAAGCAATGTGGTGGAAGCCACCTCCAGAATCCATGTAACCCCATGTAGATTTCCATATTCTTCGTAGATAGCATCATGAATGCTCAACATTCATCACAAGAACACCGAATGCCTGATTAAATGTCCAGAGTATATCACACTCAATGTGGAAGTAAATATTCAAGAACTTACACAAATAATTTCTATTTCAGCATCATTCCCTCCAGAACAAATGCACTCACACATAATTTTAATATGCAAATTTCATTTTTAGATGGCAATAACGTTATGTTTTATTCATCTTCTGGAGTCTCCCAAAAACTTCAAACCTAATCCTTATCTTATAAATTAAATCAGCTATAAGAACATTATATCCAAAAAGCATCTGACAATAATATGTCTCTAGACTTCATATGAACAATGTTTATATCAAATTTATCTTAATCAACAGTCAAGCAATTAGATAAAATTCAAATAAAGAGAACCTAATAAGCTAATAGTGACAGGGAAGCAATATCAGTTTGCCAAGTGCGTGAACTATATTTGCCAAGTGCGTGAACTATATTTGCCAAGCAATATCAGTTTGCCAAGTGCGTGAACTATACTTCCAAGTCAAATAAAGTTGTCCAAGCATTCTGTCAAGAAACTACAAGGTTCCGATTTCTAATTTCCTAAATAGAGAGTCCTCTATGGAAATCCTACCTCTAACTATTTCCCTACCATTCTGTTAAAATCTAAAAAATACTTATTCACTCTATAAAGAGAGACTCTTTAAATATAGCATTTATAATCATAACAGAACCTAATTCAGCTTTCATCTTACCCCTTCCATGTATGGTAGAAATTTGGAAATATGAATCATTCAAGCAGGAGATCTTTAGTCACTGCATTATAGACTTCCAATCTTTAAAGGTTATATAGATTACTAAATATTCATTTGATTTGAAAAAATTCGTCACCTTTCAAACAAGGGAGGCAGGCACAGTACTCATCTTAAGATGCAACTCTTCTTCACTGGATATCCTCAAACCAGTCAAAATCCCTTAGATTGGGGGCACCTAGATGCATAGGATATACACAGATATCTTTTTTTGACTGTTAAATGCAAGGATATAATTCAGGGTTTGGCTGTTACATGGTAAATGTTGAACGAGGAATCAAGGAAAATTATTAACCTCTCCTTTCGCGGTGCCTCCTAATTACCCCTCCATTAAGGATAACCTTTAAAATTTAAGTGTATAGGTATTAAGAAGGGGAGATGTCCCATTAACCCCCAACTACTTGTGCAGGTATATTTTTAATGATGAATCAATAAATTTCTAATTTAATAATCTACTTTTGCATGGTTTTCAAAGTTTACGAGGGCGATTAGCCTGCCAAACACAAATGAACAATGGAGAAAGGGTTGACCTCTTATATCACAACATGAAAAAATATGAATGGTCACGACGTTTGATTATTTGAATATTTAGGGGTCTGGAAAATGAACCCTTTTCATTCAGCTCTCAACCCGCATTCCGTTTGGTCAACTCTTAGCCAATGACACCAGCCCTGTCCAAACAGCTCAAAAGCCCGGGCCCGGTCAATGCCTGGTTGACGGAGCTAGACCAGGCCTAGGTATGATCCTGAAAGCTGACCCAGTCCAACCTAGTCATATGTGGCCATTGTAGAGAAACTTGGGCCAAGTCAGGCTGCTCGGCCCTGTCAGCTGCCTCCAACAGTTATTATAGCTGTTGAGGAGCATGTTATAATTTTTTAACAAAATGCCCCCTAAATAGCCCTTGGGGGCCGTTTGTAATTCTTTTCATATTCCATTTCTGGCCTAAAAACAGTTGTAGGGGTTTTTCTAATTGTTTTTACATTATCACCTCCCTAACCTCTACAAATAGTTCTCTTCATTTTTCACACAATCTCCTCTAAACTCTCTTCTGCTCTCAACAAATTCTCAATAACTCAAGTATTTTTCATCTCCTATCTCAAATTTTCAATTTATTTTTTTTAATTTCTCTATGGCACATTCATCCTACCATGTCAATGAGAATCGAAGTTACACCCCCAGAGCTCACTTCACCTAAAATTACTTATATTGCTCCCGTTCAAGAAATTATGCAACCTCCAACTTCCAAGCGGGCACAATTCAACATTTTGGAATTTCTTCAAGTACGTCGCCATCAAGAACGACATGAACATGACCACAATCAAGGTAAAGTGTCATATTTGCAAGAAGCTATCGGTGGGCCATCACACAATTAAGACAACTCACTTGAAGTACCGTATGAAAGGCAATGACAAGGGATAAAGACCCAACCAGACATCAGTCAAGAAATGTTATCAAAGTCATTCTTGACGGATAGTCTCTATATGTTCTCACAAGATGCTATGAAAGCTAGAAAACAGTTGTGAGGTATGTCGTTCTTAGAAACTTGTCTTTCAATGCGACAAAAAATTGTGAATTGGATGAAATGATTAAAGAAACTTTTAATTCGGATTTTGAGAAATTTACTCATCAAAATTGCCAATGTGATATTATTAGACATTATAGATATTAAATGAAAAATAAATTTCTTATTTTTTAAATCTAAATTCTCAAATTTCTCTTACTTCTGATATTTGGATATCAAGGCAGCAAATTGCATTTTCAACTATTACTGCATATTGGATTGATGATAATTGGAAAATATAAAAATGGGTGATCTTTTTTTCCTTTTGATGAGGCACATATTGATAGGAATATTGTACAACTAATTCTAGTACAAATAAGAAATTATGAAGTAACACAGAAAATTTTAACTCTTTCTCTAGACAATACATCCAATAATAATGTAGCTATAAAACATATCAAAATTTCTTTATCACTAGCTTGTATTGGTGCCAATTTCCATGTTAAATGAATTTGCCCCATTCTTAATTTAATTATCCAAAATGCTTCTAATGATATTAGAGACATGATAGGAAACGTTAGAAATGTAGTAATGTTCATTTCAATTTATGTAGCTAGGATTAAAATTTATAAATAAATATGTAAAGAGAAATAAAGTAAAATCTAGAAAAATTCCTCATGATGTTAAGCATAAGAGGAATTCAACTTATATTACGTTGAAAGTTATATTAGAATATAGAGAAATATAGATGAATATATTATGCAACATAATTGTTATAACTGATTGTTCCTCCTGTTATAGATAAAAGTACTTAAGAGTTGGATATTCTTAATTGCTTAAAAGAAATACAACACATTTTTTATTTTGCTAATGTTGGGTTATCTGGTTACTATTATCCAATACTTACATAAACGGTTTACAAGTGTTATGCATTCAAGTTTTTTCTAATAGATTTCGAGAAGATAATACCTTGAAATATGATTTAAAATTGGAACAAAAATTTCACAAATATTACTATTCAATTCCTCTTATTTATGGCTTAGGTCTTAAAAACTATTTAGATGTTTTACATGGTATCGACAATCAAGAATTTAGCCAATTTTACTTTAATAAATTATTTGAAGCATATAATAGTAAATATGATTCTAGATCTCAAGCTCTATGTGTAACAACAAATAGTCCAAAAAAGACTTAAGAAATTATTTTCAAAAAATTCCTTAGATAACAAGTTAGTTGAAAAAGACGAAACGTCATTGTTAGGGGAAGTTTTTGAACTTGATCAATGTTACTCTGCTCCTTTAGTACCTTGTGCGGATGGTGAAATTTTGATATATAATCATGGTGGAAGATACATGGATCCATTGCATATCATATTATTTCCATTATTGCTCGCGATTTACTAACTATTCAAGAATTTATTGTAGCTTCAAAAAGTGCATATAGCACCGGAGGATGCTTAATAACCGTAGGAATCTCTAGGACGCTTGATTGGCGACTATAAAACTTTTATGAATCCAATCACAGTAGAAATGGTGATATACCTTCAGCACTAGTGGTTAACTTAAAAAAAAACAAGACCTAAGGAATATCGAAGAAGCAATTCAAGATTTGAAATAGAGTAATAAAAAATTAAAATTTTTTCTTAATTATATTTTTGTAAGGAAATAGTTGCACATGATCGAAAATAGGCAGTTAGGTGCCAACTTAGTTCGAACATACCCATACTATAGTGATGCAATAATTCATTTAACTTGTAATAATGTAAATATCAATTTTATGGAAAATAATACTAACTTCTTACAAAAAATTTGCATGTTTCTTGGCATGATTTTCTAAATTTTTTGTAATTATTTCTGATTTTTTTGCTTTTTATTTTTTTATAACCCCAGGTAGACCTCCAGGCTTTTTTCGGGCTATTCGAGTTCGGCCCAGCCTTCTGGCTCCAGTTCTTGAAATCCGAGCCAGACCACCTGAACAGGCCTAGCAGCCACCCAAATTTGATTGCTTAAAAAAATAACAATTCAAGCATATAGTCAATAGTTAAAGATCCCATGTAACTTCTATCCATACCCTTATCGACAATCAATTTCAACTCCCCAATCATCCCAAATAAAATCAACTCCACAAGGAAGAACACGAATCTGTAACGGACAAAATATTTAATCAAATTAATCTTCCCAACTTTCAACCATTATCATTATCTTAAAAGGTTGCTTATCAAGCCCAAAACAATTTCAGATGCATTCTACAAAAATTCAAGGGCATTAAAAAATAAAAAATCCAAACCTGCAACGGCGACATCGCCGACAAATACCCGTCAAAAGCCGACGTGGACGGCCAGACGTCAGCCACAGCCGCCGCATCCTTGTACGGCCTCGGCACAAGCCTCTTGTAGCTCTGAATATACAGGAATATGAGCAGATCGTAGACATCCGCTCCTTGATCTCCGCCACTGCCAAGATCTGAGGGCAGGACTGAGGCAAGAGTCTCGATGACGAGGCCGGCATTGTCGATCGAGATGTTAAGCGCGTCGGCTAGGGTTTGGGCGTCGACGCGGTGGGAAAAGTTGGACGAGAGGAGCTTGTCCCGGAGGGGGATTAGGGTTAGGGTTCCGTCGGTGAATACGAGCTTGGGGATCGGGAGGAGGCCGTGCTCGAATGGCTCTCGGCGAGGGAGGAGGAGGAGAGGGGAGGATGATGATGATGATGGGGGATCGGGGCTCTCTTCTTCGCCCATGTTTCTCGATTTCTTTGTTTGTTAGTTTGGGCGTGAGAGAATGGGGTTGGAGAGCAAGGAGAGAGAGAGAGAGAGAGAGAGAGAAGCGTGTTACTGCAAACTATTTTCTTGCCCGTTAATATTTAATTAACGGACCACATTATGTTTTGTGTCCAGTCCCGTTAAATACTCTAATTATTTCCTCATGTTATTTACTATTAAGAAAAATTTATAAAAGGAACTTTTATTAAAAAGAATTGGTACTAGAGTGGATTGCGTATTTGGAAATAAATTTATGAGTGGTCATTAAATTCTTAGTTTTCTATTTTTTTATTTTTATTCATGTTTTATGGAAAATAGATAAAAATTTGGTGATAAATAGTATATTTTCTTATTTCCATGTAATGTTCATAAAAAGGAGATAATACTATCTTTAGCAACATAACTACTGTTCATCACCACTCTCCGATTTATGAAAAATTTTGAGTTCGACTTCTAGTGGGGACTCAATTTGGATAATTTTGTAAACGATATGTGTCTATGAGTTTGACTAAAAAACCGAAAACAAATAACGGAAAGGGTATAATTTGTTAATAATAATTATCAATATCATCTAATGTCCCTATAAGTTTTTACCGGCTCTAATTAAATTTCTCATAAAGCACTAATTCTTATTCGTAATAATGATCTTTGATTTCTTACAAAAGCATAAGAAAAAAAATAGCTCCGTCAAAATTAAACGTCACTTGATATTATGTGGTCAAATTTCTTATTTTTCTAATCGGTTAAATTTGTTGCATATTGTAATATTCCACTATCCGGAAAAGGGATAGTTAGTTGTCTGGCGATGTGTGATAACATGATCAATCTTAAATTAAATAATACAATCACATTGGAATTTAATTATAACAATTAAAAAATAATAAATGTTTCCACTTTAAAATATTATAATTGCATCAAATAAAACTAGAGAAATATAGATATATGAAATACCAGCAATAATAACAACAACTAAACATTTTATCTCAGTACTTGGGGTAGGCTACATGAACCAAAGAGAATCATGTCGGATCGATCACATTGATAATCCTTCCCCATTCATTCCTATCATGTAATATGTTTTCATTTAAATATCTAGAATCCATATCTTTTCGTATCACCTCCATTCATATTTTCTTTACTCTTTCTTTTACTTTTTTAACTTGTCCTATTTGATAAATTTCCATCGTCGAACTAGTGTATTTGTAAATCTATGTTGCACATGACCAAACCATTATAAGCAATTTTCTAACATATTCTCTTCTATGGGGGCTACACCTATCTCAACACGAATATCTTCATTTCTCATTTTCATTTTTCCTAATGTTGCCGTATATACAATAAATCATGTGCATATTTGTTACACTTATCTTCTATTAATAATGTTTCTTTATAGCCAGCATTTTGCATCATATAATAAAACTGACATAATAGCAGTCTTATAAAAAAATTTCCTTTAGCAATAACGGAATGTTACTGTCATATAAAACCTCCGTTACACTCCTCCATTTTAATTAGCCAGTTATATGAAATACTAGAAAAAAAATAAATATTATTGTGATTTAAAACCAGTAAATATATCATTGATACTTATTACATCTTTAAATAAAACTTGTAAAATAACTTTAACTAATGAAGCTAATCAATTAGTCGATCAATTAATCATATAGTTATGCTTGCTCCTAAAAATAAATAAGATCTTGTTTCATCTGAAGTAGGTCCACCTTTAAATCTGGGCCGACGTTTAATCCTACATAAACATGGTCATCAGTAAAGTGACCAATAAAATAGCAATAAAATAATATTGAAATCAGTATCACAGTGTCATATAAATCAATAAAAATCTCTTTCAATTATTAATGCACATGCCTTATTTCAATCTTTTAATTAATGGTATTTTATTACGATATTTGGAAATTCAAGATAATGTAAATTTGATGAACATAAATGCACCCCCATTGCATCCGGAAAAATGATAACAATAATATCATGTGATATCTAGAAAAATGATAAAAAAATACTTAGATTATTCCATTACACCCAAAAAAAAAATGGTAATAGAAAGATTATCCCATTACACCAAGGAAAACGATAACATTAATGTTTTAGTTGGAAGCCAAACCCTCCCATATGGGAAATAGTACTTATATTAAGTTTATCAACTTACATAAATCTCTAGATCTGCCAAAGTTGGTGTTCTTTTAGTTTATCTCTTTCAATTTAAGCACAGTTGATATAATTGTGATAGTCACAAAATTTAGCATCAATTTTTAGTATCAATTAGTAGTAACCTTATAATAACTCTTTAAACTTATCACTAATCGCATCGTTTATCTTTTTAATAGTTTCAGTATTAAATTAGTGTCTTATCATAATATCAATTTATTAGATCATTTGGTTAAATTATATACACAATTAATAAATCATGTTCAGTCAATGGTTCCAATACTTTATTCATTAATTTTTTTTATATAGTTACAATTCCAATTTTTATAATAAAATTAACAGTAAATCTCTATACATATAGTGAGATTCACTGTCAACGAGACCAGGCTTACTGACGATAGCGATCCAAAACGGTTGTTATAATGGTCGATGGCTATTAATCGCGATTGTGCTAGAATATTGCGGTCGCTAGACCTACCATGACTTGACAAAACAACATAGTTGGGTTATTTCTCATCCCTTTTCAAGCAGTTCTTTTTACAAGAAAGCTCATCTTTTTAACGCTTTTCACCAATAAGTTTGTATCACATCAAATATAACTATGATCTCTTGTGTTATAATGAATAAGAAATTAGATCAATAGTCTATCAAATCTCTTCTTTCAGTTAAATTTCTAACAAGAACATTTTTTTTAACTAATACACGCAATTTAGTCTTTAAGATCAAATAAAAACAGTAAATTTAATACATATACTGCAATGAGTAGCATGATTTAAATTGAGTTAAAAACTCACTTAGTATTAGATGAAGAAAGATCTAAGATGAGGTATCAAAAAGCTCCAAAAGTAAAATTTGAAAACCCTAAGCAAATGCTCTTTCTCTTCTCTTTCCTTCTTTTTTTTTTCTCTCCTTTTTTGGGAATAAAGGAGCTACAGCTAGAGAATCACCTTTTTTATGAGATTAAGAAATATTATGTGATTTGGTTATCTTTTAGAGGGTAAGTTTATTAAGGTATTCTAATGTAAGTTGAATTGGTTAATTGGATAAGTTATTAAATTAAACTTAAATAACAAAATTTATTTTATAATTCTATACACTTATCTTGGTTTTGGGATGAGTTGGGTTCTAAGAGGTCAGTGGATCAAGTTATGGTCTCCACTAATTAAATCAGAGCAATTAAATATTTTTTTTCTTTTTAAAAAAATCTGAAAAAAATTTCTAATGTTTCAAAGAAAAATTCATGTAACGGATAGTGGATATTACATATGGAAATAGATACTTTAATGGTTCGATAACTAGTTTAACATGACAAAGAAGTTTTTAATATTTGGCTATGTATTTTATGACCAATAAGGACATATCCACACAAAAGCTCAAGAAATTGAGAGCATTTTAATATTTGAGCTCGAAGTTAGAATTATGTGTGGGCAATGAATACTTGTGTTTCCATATTTTTTATTTATTGTTGGGCCCCTACTTTACGTGAGGACATACTATCTTATAGTTGAATAGTTTTAGGCATACAAGGGTATATGTATATTAAAATAATATGTTTGATTTATTATGAAATATTATGGATGACCTGATAATATGTTTTTTGCTATATTCATAAATAGTATTCGCAACATTAAATTTTTTATTACCTAACATAATTTCTATATATTTTGTAATATTATTTAGCATGTAAAATCATACAAAGCTTAAATTTGTCGCTTTTGATATTTTGTTTAAGAATTACCTTTTATGGATACTTTGACGTTGAAATCTATTTAGATGTTATGTGTCTTAGAGCAAAAAACAATAAATAATTGGTGCAAATCATGCCAAAAGTAATGATTTTTCTTCTTCATCATCTGCATGAAGAATTGAAAAATTGATTCTCTTACAATGAAAAATTCACTTGCTCTCTAAAGAATTTAAAGAAAAAGTATGACCATCAGAAAATGGTAATACTATCAAAGTTCGATATGATTGGATGCACATAAGGTTACAAGATTTGAAAACAATATATAAAATTAACTCTCAATAAAAATTACGCAAAAAAAAAATTACAGTAGAGGATATATTTGGGAAAACTTTTTCTACTTTTCATGCCTCATATATGCTTCTGGAATATTTTGAATTTACTGAAGAGGGTATTATTCTGCAGTATTTCGAATTAACTCTTAATTAATATTATGCTGCGTGAAAATTACTGAAGAGGATATTAGAAAGAACTTTTTCTACTTTTTATGTTTCAAATGTGTTCATGCAATAGCAATATAGAGAAAAAAAAGATTCAAGAAATACTCAAAATCAATTTCTTATCTCCTTGTAACCAAACAAAATAATAAATTATTGATGAGAAATCATGAATCCCAATCTAATGATCCTTCTCCATTCTTCAACGTGAATGCTATGACATATAGCAATCATGGAAGTGGACGAGATTGTACTCATGGTCATGGACGCAGTCGAGACCAAAATAATTTTCATAGTCATGGTGCTATAACTTTTCAAAGAACATATCTTACCACCATAAGTAAAAGAATAAAAATGAAAAAAACAAGAGAAAGACGGACAAAACAAGTACTCTAAGAATACATAAAATATATATTTCTAATACAATATGAAAGGGCATTGGTTATGTAACTATCATATATCGAAACATCTTGATAAGCATTATTAAGCAACCCAGAAGAAAAAAGTAAAAGATTTTTAGACAAATTTTGCCTATTAAAATGATCATTTTAAAGATGCCTTTGCCCAATTGGATGTGGTAGATTTCTTTGAAATTTCTAAAGAAAAGATTGAGTATCTAGTTAGCGACGAGAATATCCAAATTGATTGAAGTTTTATTTAGTTTCTATCTTTTAAGTATGAACTTAAATTATTTTTAATATGACATTTGTAATGTCTCTTACATTGTGTTTTTACTTTAAATTGAACAAAAATCATGTATATACTAATTACAATTGAAAAAAAATAAAATAATGAATCAAAAGTTAAACAATATAGATAATTTTATTATTTGAATGGTGGTTGAGATGTCCTAGATCATTCATGATGCAAAAAATAATTGATCATTCATGATGCAAAAAATAATTGAGAATTCATAAAGACATACTTTGGAAGACTAGGAGATTTTTGAATCTTATGAGTTCTCTTGAGCTGCTTGTTCTCTTGGTAATTAGTTAATAAGCCCTCACTAACTAAATTTAGGATTGGATCTCCTGCATTTATACAATATATACGTAGTGATATATGTGTGCCGATTCATCCACTATTAGGATTGTTCGCCATGAAAATTGAATAATCTTTATTGATAACTTTTTAGTAAAACGATTACAATTGGAATGGTTGCCCGTTTATAGAAGATGAGAAAAGTGATTCCTCTTTGTTCAGTACTAAGTTCTGCTATACTCATGGAAGACGATATTGCTCTCCATTGATGATCTAAAAAAGTTTTTTTAATTGGCCATTTTTGCAAAGCTCTTGAATGTAGGGGCTCTAGATTATAACACAAGTGCTCAAATGAAGATGATTAACTAAGTAATCAAGTCTCTCTTATGTGTGTGTGTATGTATAACCCATTTTTCAGCCTAACCTTTGGCTATTTATATATATTTGGAAGGCTTTGGAATTGGTGTAACAGTCCAATTAATGACCTCCATAATTTGAGAATTAATTTTCTATGTTTAATCCACTAGATTAGAATTAAATCCCCAGGATTTATAACCGACATTTTTAATTCTCTAGATTTGTAACTAAAACACGGATCTCACTATTTAGATCCGCATTTTGGCTTCTGGTAATTCGTATGGTATGCTCAGACCCATGTTTGAGTGCCAATGAGGATGTTTTTCGCTTCTTGAGATTCTGTAATGGAAACATGACCCTCTGGGATTTGTGTGTTTGCTGTACTTAGCTCCAAATGAATTAAAAAATAGTCAAACGAGTATCTTTCTATAGTGGATGATCTGCGTTTTGGTATAAATAAGAATAGTTTTTATCCTTTGAGATTTTAAAGTAAAAATGTGACTCTCTAGGACCAGCATTGTATCATATTTAGCTCTAATATTGAGCTCACAATATAATTAGGAACGTGGATCTCTCCTTAGTTGATGATCCATGTGTTAGCTTTCCAGCTGGGTCTACGTTTGTATGGAAACAAGATTTATCTTGGACTTTATAAGCCTTTGTGGGCCCTAATGCAACCTCGCGTTTGAGTTGCAGATCAAATTTGCTTTTATATGGAAACATGACTTTAAGGATCTGCATGGATATTTCTAAAGTTTTGGATATGACATGCGACCCTAAGGGGTCAACATTTGTTAGTTTTTACTTTGCCTCATATGCTGATCACCCTGGATGAGAAACCACATTTTAACTGTGGGAAATGAGTACCGCGACTTTGTGAGGGTCGCGTTTTAGCCTTTTTTGGCTTTATATGCAGATCTCTTTTTGGTAGAGGATTCACGTATTCTGATTATAACTATAAACTCTTCTTTTTTTGTTTTTTTCTTGAAAATTTCGCAAATAAAACCCCCTCCGAAGTTTTCAAAACTTCATGTTTTAGAGATATTTTGAAATACTTTGGATAATTGGAAGTTTTAAGTCAAAACGCGACCTTGTGGTTAAAAACGCGGGTCAATGCTTGAGGAGAGAAAAACAAAACCCTTCATTAAAAATGCAGATTTACGCTTTAGGAGAAAAATGCGACCTAAAAATGCGGATCTGCACTTTAGACGGTATATCTAAAACTTTACTGCTTTTGCTGCCTTTATGGCATAGAGATCAATGTGTCTCATGCACTCATTAATGATAAAATCTTTACGATATTTGGGCCAAAGATCCTGACCGTCAAATCTTTTGGCCAAAGATCTCATTTATCTTCTATATAATGTACCTAGTCTCTTCTAATGTAGAGATCAAAGCGTCCTATGCATTGATTAATGATGAAATTGTCACGAGATTTGGGTTGAAAATCTTAACCGAAAATCTCACTCATCAAATCTTTTTGGTCGAAGATCTCGATCGTCAAATTTTCTATTTAAGACACCAAGTCTCTTTCAAAAGTCATTCTAAAAATATTTCTAACCCTTGAGTTTTCTTCATTTCTAAGCTTCTTCAAGCACCTTCAAGCTTCTTTTTTCTTAGCTTTGGGCTCTCCTGATAGAGGAAATGACGAGGAAATCTTCATCCTTTGATCAAGTAGTAAATGGCTCTCAAGATTCTTAGGCTACTCTTAGCTCTTCTCTGCGTGTGTACGGGAAGAATCCATGATTTGTGGTAAGTTAATGAGTTTTTGTATCGCTTGATTTTTGATGATTTCATTGTCATGGACTTGAAAGATCTAATTCCTTGAAAACTTAGGTTCACAACCCACAGAGCTTAAATGGGCCTTTTTTTTTAATTTTCAAAATGCGGGTCTATGCTTCGCGTTTTGGATTTGGAGGATAGCACTTAAGAAAGTTGATCTTTCTAATTTGAAATGGGGGTCTCCAGGGATTCATGATCCGCGTTTTAGATTTGAACAGTATGAATTTACCTACATCTCTTTCTTATTTTTTTTCCTTGCTTATCACAGTGAACTGGGATTGACATTTAACAAAACCCATAGATAGTATGCCTCTTGAAAATATTGATAAACCTGTGATTGGTCTACTGTCATGTTCTTTAAAGAAGGAATATCATGTTGGAATGATCTCTATAATCGTAATTACTCTCCTTTATTACGGTAAGTTTCATTCATCAGCTGATGTAAAATATCTACTGTAAGCGCACAACATCAGTTATAGCGCTAACAGGTCGTTCCCATAGAATCTAGAGTGTTTTGCAATCTTACTAATTCTATTATTCTAACAAGTTTATTATGAGTCTAGATTGATGATTTGCAATTCTAATTAGCCTATGATATGAAATTCACTAGTTTATAACCAAATATTATCTATTCGTCTTCCTTCTTTAATAAAAATCTGATCTTTTAGTTTAGTTTCTACTTAAAGTATTCTAAGTATGAACTATCAAGTGGTGTGCAAGTATAATCTATCAAATAAATTATTTTTTATAGAGATAAACTAAATCGTTAGATAAATTCAACAAAACGAATAAAAACAAACAACTCCAAAGCCTAAATAAACATAGGCTATCAAAATATTTAAATTAAGCATAACCTATCAAAGTTTTAATTTATGAGTTCTTTTATTTTTATTGTTTCATATAAAAATCCTATCTTCTTTTATTTTATTTTAGAAAGAACACAAATAGATTAATATGAGATTGCTCTCTAGTTTAATCTACATCGTAGGACTAAACTAATTAGATACTCATACTCCTAATTGGCAAAATCTTACTTTTATTTATGAAAGCGATTAAACATCCTATTTTCCCTATAAAACAATTAAAAATTTACACTAGAAAGCAAGATAAATCTATCTAAAAAACAATTATAAGATTACCTAAGAAACAATGATGAGTAGAAAAGAGTACCTCTGGAGTCGGTATGGCGGCTGTCACCCTTCAGCATATTCAATAATTTTCGAGTACAAAATTGCATGATCCCAACTCTAGTTACAAGCCAATATATAGATTTCGAAGAATCAAACCCTAATATGAGTACAAGTGAGAAATTACAAAATTACATCGAAGACCCCACAGAAAATTCACCAAGATTAGGCCCCATGGAGCCGCCAATTGGCGGCAAACACCACCAAATGCAGCAAAAGAGTGCAATCATGGCTCCAATTTTCTTCTACATTAGTCTCTAATCCTTTGCCTTTGATTTGAATGACTGTATTAAACTTTGACTTTCTGCAGTATTATGATCTTATAGTTTTGATCACTTTTAACTCCTCTCTGGGCTTGGTTTCCTAATTCGGCTCTGAGTTTATATCATCACCTTGTAGGAATAGGTTTATCTGAAAAATACACTAAAAATACCCAAGTAGTATTTTTTAAATACAAAAATAAATAATATAGAGGCTATAAATATGCAACATATGACACTCATCACATCCCCACACCAATCTTATGCTAGTTCTCGAGCAAAATTTTGACCTACGAATAAAAAAAAGAAAATCCTAACTCACTTTCGCAGGAATCGTGATTGCACTTAGCACATGCAACAAGCCGTTAAACCCCTAGGTTATCATTGTGAATGAGTGGTGTCTCCTAAGGGTTTACAGTGAATATACCCACAAAATTTGTGAAGAAAATATATTAAGGAATAAAAAAAAGAAAAATAAGGATAATCAAAAATCAAAAAAAAAAAAAAATTATACAAAAAAAGAATTTTTTTTTGATATTTTCTTCAATCACTAATATACAAACTCAAGAACACATTTAGATTATCAGTTTTCAAGTCAAGTATTGATGTAAAATATCTACTGCAAGTACACAGTGTCAACTGTAGTGCTAACAGGTCGTTCTCACAGGGATCTAGATTATTTTGCAATCTTACTAATCCTATTATTCTAACGATTTAACTATAAGTTTAGATTAATAATTTGCAATTCTAATTAGCCTAGAATATGGAATCTATTAGTTCACAACCAAATATTATCTATTCGTTTCCCTTCTTTAATAAAAATATGATCTTTTAGTTTAATTCTTACTTAAAGTATCCTAAATATAGACTATCAAGTGGTGTGTAAGTATAATCTATCAAAAAATTACTTTTATAGAGATAAACTAAAGCATTAGATAAATTCAACAAAATGAATAAAAACCAACTACTCCAAACTCTAACTAAGTATAGGCTATCAAAATATTTAAATTAAGCATAACCTATTAAAATCCTAATCTACGAGTTCTTGTATTTTTATTGTTTCATAGAAAAATCATATCTTTTTTATTTTTATTTTAGAAAGAACACAAATAGATTAATATGAGATTGATCCTTACTTTTATCTACATCCTAAGACTAAACTAATTAGCTACTCATACTCCTAATTGGTAAAATCTTACTTTTATTTATGAAAGCGATTAAAAATCCTATTTTTTCTAGAAAGCAATTAAAGATTTACACTAGAAAATAAGATAAATCTATCTAAAAATCTATTAGAAGAAGATTACCTAAGAAATAATGATTAGTACCTCTGGAGTCGGTATGGCAGCCGTCACCCCTTAAGCAAACCCTAATTTTATTCAATAATTTCTGAGTACAAAATTACATCATAAAAACTCCTAGATTATAAGAATACGACCAATATATAGGTTTCGAAGAATCAAACCCTAATCTGAGTACAAGTGAGAAAGTACAAAATTATATCGAGGCCCTCGTAGAAAATTCACACAGATTGGGCCCCTTGGAGCCACCGATTGGCGGCAAATGCCGCCAAATAGCGGCAAAAGAGTGCAATCATGACTCCACTTTTCTTCTGCATTAGTCTCTAGTCCTTTGCCTTTCATCCGAATGATTGTATTGAACTTTGACTCTCTGCAGCATCATGGTCTTGTAGCTTTACTCACTTTTAACTCCTCTGTGGACTTGGTTTCCTAATTCAACTTTAAGTTTATGCCATCTCCTTGTAGGAATATATTTACCTAAAAACACACTAAAAATATCCGAGTAGTATTATTTAAATACAAAAATAAATAATTATTTAAATACAAAAATAGATAATATGTAGGGTATAAATATGCAATATATGACACTTATCACACTCCCACACCTATCTTTTCCTAGTTCTCAAGCAAAATCTTGACCTAAAAAGAAAAATAAAAATCCTAACTCACTTTCGCAGGAATTGCGATTGTACTTAGCATATGCAACAAGCCATTAAATCCCTAGATTACCGTAGTGGACGAGTGGTATCTCGTGAGGGTTTATAGTGAATATACCCACAAAATTCGTGAAGAAAATAGATTAAGGAATAAAGAAAAGAAAAAATAAGAATAACAAAAAATCAAGAAAAAAACAAAAAATTATACAAAAGAAAGAAAAATCTTTTTTTTGATATTTTCTTCAATTAATCTCACTAATATATAAACTCAAGAACGCATTTAGATTATCAATTTTCAAGTCAAGTGTCATATCAAATACACTTATCATTTTAATCAAAAATTTAAATCCTATCTTTCAATACCCACTAATAGATAATTAATTCTCTCTTATACATCTACGTGCACGTGTGATAGTCTACTTCGGTTTTAGACTCCAATTCTAACTCATGATTCATCTCCTCTCTTCAAACTAAAATTTTCTCTTTTTTGTGAATATTTCACCTTTCATGTGAATATTCACGCTTACTTAGGCGCAAAGTACTCAATTATTCGGATCATACTCTTTATTTTTTCATTTCTGAGGTTATTGCTTTAAATACCAGGTTCACCCTTTTTTTTATTTTTGAGGCTATTTCTTTAAATACCAGGCTCACCCTTTTTTTTCCTTTTTTTTCTTATTTAGAACGAGAAAACTACTCAATCGTTATCATCTTTGTCCTTAATCTAATAAACTATTATGAAGTGAAAAATAGATGTATACTTATCTCAAAATTACTATTAGCGATATTTATTTTTTGGATTTATATATTTTTTTATAAAATTCTTAGTATATCATCGAATCTACTCTCCTATCAAATTTCAAATCTAAATTTATTCTTTTATTTGTAATTAGGTTGATTCATTGAAGAAAATATATAATAAATTTTTTTAGTTTTTTTCTAATTAGTTACTCTAAAAACTACCCGAAGTGTAAAATAAAGAAATCCAAAAAAAAAATCTAAAAATAAAATAAACATCCTAGAATAAAAACTAAAAATCCTAGAAAAACACAAATAAAATAAAGTAAATAAAATAAAATTTTCTAATCCACTCCCCCACACCTAAACTTGTGTATGCCCTCATACACAAATTATTAGTGTTGTTCTCTTTGCCTCCTACTTGATTATCCGGGTGCACGACGTGCACGTACAATAGAAGTCCCTCTACGGTCAATTTGTTTCAATCGACGCCTAATTTTTTCAAAACCATGCCATACAATATTGATTTGCTTAGCGGGATCCGCTGGCATGTCTTAGTCAAAGAAAGCGTCATCCTCATCCTCTTGTGTTAACTCAGTGGTATATATATTTTCATCAACTATGTTTCTATTCCAATTCTCTGGAACAACAGCGTGATATGTCACTAATATGTGCTCTACGGCTATGGACACATGTGAGGGTGCTTATTCATCAAGCTCTGTACCAGACATAAATCCACGACATAATTATGTAATCAGACACGACAGAGGCAAAGTAGTATTCGACCGCATCTTAGCATCTATAATGGTGTCGACTAATTGTGTGCACATACAAAAATGAGTGTCCTAACGCATGATGCAATCAATAATGTGTAATGTGGGTATGTAAAATGATGACATGTGTGTAATCTCCATTACATTAGTGTTGATCCAGCAGTAAGTCGCGTGTACATTGCGATAAAGTGTCTTACTACTGATCCTTCTATCACATGTCACTCTGTAATTAGGACTCATCCGTGTAAGATATTCATCAATCGCATATGAGATTTGATTCGTAGAGTGAAGGAGGATACTAATGGATGCAGAGATGGCCGCTGTATGCACTTCATGGATTTCTCCACGCCAGTAGAGTTTAATGGTTTTGTGATTCTCCGAAATATCAGATTTCGCAAAACTTGCATAAAACTCCTCTACTAAATCTAGAATGTAGAATGAATTAGGCGTGTATACTAAGTAATTCAATCCCAAAGTTTCTATGGTGGATAAAAAATATACCGAAAATGCAGCAAAAATCTCACCAAAGTATTTTTCACAAGTAAACTGTGCCATTGGATTCTAACAGAGACCACAAAAAATTATTTGAATTTAACAGTAAATAGAGGATTCAGAAATCTCACCTCCTCTGAAGTTTTAGGGAAAAAATTCATAAGAATGCCGCTATTTGGTGGCTTTGGCCGTTGATTGGCAGAAGAATCAAAGAAACTGGGTCACGGCCACTTGGAGAAGGAAGCTGATGGTGATATCTACTCTCTGGTCACCTCTGGTTTGAGAAAAAAAATGAAGAAATCCCTGCGAACATGAAAGGAGCACAAAGAGAACAATGGGAAAAGAAGAGGGTAGCTAGGGTTTGGATTTGGGGCTGATTGGATATTTATGGAGATGCAAATTTCAACTAGCCCCTTTCTTCCCTCATATATTACTCTGCATCTCTCAACTTCTATTGTACCTTGTATTATGTTAGTAATACACAATATACAAAATATACATTCTAATATACAAATGAATACATGCCTTTATGCATAAATTGGGCCGTAAAGTGTAACGACCTTTGCATTATCGCTCGTTCGAGTCTCTAAAAACAGTTTTAATCTCTGACCATTCACTTTAAATAAATCACCATTTTTAAGGTTCTCGATATCGATTGCACCGTGATAGTACACCGCCCGTACTATGTACGGTCCATTCTATCTTGACCTCAATTTTTTATAGAATAAATGTAGCCTCAAATTATATAAGAAAACTTTTTGCCTTGGTGTAAATGACTTATGAATAATCGCATTGTCATAAAACACTTTAGTCTTCTCTTTATAAATCTTAGCGTTCTCATGTGCATCCTTTCTAATCTCATCAAGCTCATTAAGTTGAAGTCTCTGCTGCTCATTGGCTTTTTTAAGTTCAAAGCTGAGGAACTTAATGGCCCATAAAGCCTTATGCTCAAACTCTATCGGTAAATGACATGCTTTTCAAAATATCAACCGATAGGGAGAGCCTAGATTAATCTTGTAAGCGGTATGGTATGCCCATAATACATCCGCTAGTTTACACGACCAATCTTATCTATTGTCTTGTACTGTCTTCTTCAAAATCAGTTTGATTTGGCGATTAGAAACTTCCATTTGTCCACTAATTTGTAGATGATATGGTATAGCTAACTTGTGGGTAATGGAATATTTTCGCATGAGCACCTCAAATGACCAGTTAGTAAAATGTGTACCGTTATTGCTAATGATAGATTGAGGAATGCCAAATCGAGAAAAGATATTCTCTTTTTAGAACTTGACAACAACTTTGTTGTCATTCAATTTTGCAGTAATTGCCACTACTCATTTGGAAATATAATCGACAGCAAAAAATATGTATTGGTTTCCAAATAAGTTGGGTAATGGTCCCATAAAATCTATACCCCATACATTGAATATTTCGACCTGAAGGATAAGTTGAAGAGGCATCATATTGCACTGTGAAATTTTACCTACGAATTGACATCGTGTGCATGTTTTGCAATATTCCATAACATCTTTAAAAATAGTTAGCCAATAAAAACCACTCTGCAACACCTTTTCAGCTGTTTTACTGGGATCAAAGTGTCATCCACAAGTGAAATCATGACAAAAGGAGATGACACTTTGCATCTCATTGTCAGGTATGCATTGATATATGATCTGGTCTGGATAACATTTAAACATATATGGTTCATCCTAATAATTTTTTTTACTTAGGACAAGAATCTATATCGGTCTTGCTTGGACTAATGTGATGGAATCTCCTTGGTCACAAGATGTTTACAATATCAACAAATTATGGTTCACGCGTTAATGCAAGCAATTTCTCATCAGGAAATGATTCATTTATAGGGCAAAAATTGGTTGGAGTGTTGGGTAGGTGAGACAAGTGATTAACTACTAAATTATCAACACCTTTCTTATCTAATATTTCAAGATCAAACTCTTATAATAAGATGATCCATTAAACGAGCCTTACTTATGCATCTTTCTTCGTTAACAGATATTTCAAAGCAGCATGATCAGTATACACTATAATCCGTGATCCAATCAAGTAGGAACGAAACTTTTCAAGTGCAAAGACAACTGTCAGAATCTCTTTCTCCATGGTGGAGTAGTTCAATTATGTATCATTGAGTGTCCTACTTGCATAGTAAATCACATGTGATTGCTTATTAATATGTTGTCTAAAGACAACACCAATAGTATGATCAGATGTGTCATATATAAGCTCAAAGGGCAGACTCTAATCTGGCGCATGAATGATAGGAGTGATAGTGAGCGCCTTTTTGAGCTGCTTAAAGGCTCTAAGACAATTAAGTGTGAAATCAAATGATACATTTTTGGCCAGTAGATGTTTTAAAGGTCTAGCAATTTTGCTAAAGTATTTGATAAATTTTCTATAGAACCCAGTAGAAGATTCACTATGAGTCCACCTTAGTTTTGTCAATCTCGATACCATCCTTCAAGATGACATGACCTAGCACTATGTCACTTTTTACTATGAAATGACATTTTTCTCAATTGAGTATCAAATGTTTCTCATAACAATATGTGAGAGCTAATTCTAAATGATGCAGACACTCTTGGAATGAATCTCTAAAAATAGAAAAATTATCATAAAAATTTCAAGAAATCGTTCAATCATATTGGAGAAAATACTCACCATGCACCTTTGGAATGTGGCAGGTGCATTGCATAACTAAAAGGGCATGCGTCTGTATGCAAAGGTTCTAAATAGACATATGAACGTGGTCTTTTCCTGATCCTCAAAGGCCATAGAAATTTGGTTGTAGCCAAAATATCCATCTAAGAAATAATAAAACTCATGTCCGGTCAACTATTCCAGTATCAGATCAATAAAAGGTAAGGAGAAGTGGTCCTTCCTAGTTGCACATTCAGCTTTCTATAGTCAATACAGACTTGCCATCCCGTTTGCTAATGCATCGGGGTAAACTCATTTGTATCGTTCTTGACTACAATGATTCCGGACTTCTTAAGCACTATTTGAACTGGCCTCACCCATGCACTATCAGAGATAGGATAGATGATCTCATTGTCAAGATATTTAAAAATATCCTTCCTTACAGCTTCTTTCATTACCGAATTCTACTTACGCTGAGGATCTCTTGTAAGTCGTGTATTATCTAGTAAATAAATTATATGTTGCACTATAGATTGACTTATCCTCTTTATATCGGCCATACTCTAACCTATGACTTTTCTATGTGCTTTCAACACTGATATGAGTACTTTCTCCTGAACTTCAGTCAAATCTGCAGAGATAATGACTGATAGTATGTCGTGTTCACCCAAGAAAGTATACTTGAGATGACTTGGAAGGGTCTTCATCTCAAGCTTAGGTGGACAGTCAATAGATGGTCGTAACTAAACTCGTGATTTAGTCATCAATGCCTCAGGCGGAAGTTCCCATCGGGTGGAAGATATATAATTAAATGACTCATCGAGCGTATCCAATAATAAGCTCTTATTAACTAAACCATCCAGCTCATCAAAGAATTCTTCCTCTTGGTGCTTACTGGACAACCCTTGGATCATATTCACTTCTAGGGGTTTGTCATGTGGATCACACGGTTGGCACCCTAGATTGAATATATTCAAATCAAGTGTCATGTTTCCAAAGGAAAGTCTCATCGATCCACTCTGACAATTAATAACAATATTAGAAGTGGTCAGGAATGAACGTCCCAAAATAACTGGGATACAATGCTGTGGATCCACCACAGGTTGAGTCTTGAGAAAAATGAAATCGGTTGAAAAAATAAATTCCCTAATCTTAATCAAGACGTTCTCAATCCCTCCCATAGGCTTCTTCACAGATCTATCGGCTAGCTGTAATGTAATCCCTATAGTTCTCAACTCTCCCAGTCCTAACTGCTTGTACACTGAATAAGGAAGCAAATTGACACTCGCTTCTAAATCTAGTAGAGCCCTTTCAATCACTGTAGTTCCTATGGCACAAGAGACAGTAGGACTTCCAGGGTCTTTGTACTTCATAGGTACAGATTGAGAAAGGATACTAGAGATGTTAGCAGCTAGAAAGACTTTCTTTAGAATATTTTTTGTTATCTTCTTTGTGTATAAATCCTTTAAGAATTTTGTATAAGTAGGTACTTGTTGGATTGCATCAAGAAGAGAAACATTGAGCTTAACTTGCTTGAATTACTTAAGAATGTGCTCAATCTAAGGAGAATTTTTCTTCAATCGATCTAGATATGGAGCCTTCAACTTATAAGTATGTCGATAGGAGGATCAGATTTAGAGGGGTGAGAATCCTCTGTCGTGCTAGTGGGTGGATCCTGAGATGATGATGATGATGAATCATGAGGTGATGATAGAATCGTAAAATCAGGGAGTGTAGTTTGTCGTGCATTAGGAGTAGAATCAGCGGGCATGGTTACATGATTATCAACCATCTTGCCAAAGCGAAGCGCGTGAATGGAATTAACTTGGTTGACATGCGACTCATTGGAGTTAGAGGAACAAGCATTAGGGTTTATTAAGGGTTGACTTGGGAAAGTACCCCTACAATGTTCACTCATTTGACTCGCTAATTATCCAACCTGCTGCTCTAAGTTCTTAATAGTTTGAGAGTTCATGGTCAGGTGTTGATCTGTTTTTTGATTAAAATCAGTTGACACTTTCATGAGATTTTGCATATGTATGTCAAGATTAGACGAGGACTTGAGGAGATTTTCAATACTCTTCTCAAGTGACTGGAGTCGCTTTTCTTGATCATTGTTAGGCCCCTATTGTGGATGTGATTGGTTGTGTGCAGATGATCTGTTCTAGTTGTTCCCATGATTTGAAGTATTTAGGTGTTGATAAGTACCCACATTTGGTCTTAGGAACTGACAATTGGCTGAAAACTGCATGTTAGGGTTAGGGGCTCCCTGATATTACCATTGATCCCAAGAGAGATTTGGATAGTTTCTCCAATCAGGATTGTATGTAGGAGCGTATGGATTATTCATGGGTCTTGAATATAAGGCGTTTGCCTGCTCAAGTCTCGGATCCATAGAATTCACTAACAGTGAATACTCCTCCATAACGTAATTTGGAGTTTCGCAATTAAAGCAAGTGGGACCTTGTACTTGATTTACTTGACCTACTAGTGGAGTACTAGGAGTCTCCAACACCTCAATTCTCCGTATAAGGGCTGCAATTTTAGCTTCAGCAGCTATTGAGCTGTTGATACTATAGATCCCACCCTTATTTGTAGATGTTCATGCATTGGGTTTCTCAGCGGAACTTTCTCACTGCATAGTTTTCCACAATAGGTCCTCAAGAAAGTCTCACGCTTCATCCTCATTCTTTCTCATGAAGTCCCCCTAACACATGGACTCAAGAAGAGTTTTGGATTTGTAATCGAGTCCTTCGTACATGATCTGATACAACCATCACTTTTCTATCGCATGGTGGGGGTACTGAGCTAACAAATCTTTGAATCGTTCCAAGTATTTCTAGAAGGGTTCTCTCGGCACTTGACGGAATTGATTAATTTGATTTCAAATTTTTGTCGTCTTGTGCATGGGATAATACTTCTTGAGAAATACTGTAACGAATTCATTCCAAGTAGTGATTGAATCAGTAGGCATACTGTACAACCACTTCTTGGCGTTATCTTTGAGAGCGAATGGAATGAAGCGGAGATTAATTGTATCCCCCGACAAGTGCCGCAGTTTAATCATCACACACACTTTCTGAAATTCACTGATATAGCGACATACATCCTCAGAATCAGAACCAGTGAATTTAGGAAGCATGCTGATGTATTGCGGTTTCAGTTCATAGTGATTACCTGCTGCGTGTGGGAGTTTGATGCATGATGGTAGTGATATGTGCAATGGGTAATATCGATTCTAAAGGATTGAGATTGGTTAGTCCATCTTATCTCTTATGAACAAATCTAATCTTACTAATTGACCAAATTAACTACGAGTCCAATGTGGCATGAACCGGTGACCGTAGATGCGTGAGTTTCCTAAACTAATGTAAGAAGTGAGGTGTGGTGAAGATAAAATGGTGGAAGAGATATAATCAAAGAAAAGATGTGATTCCTATTGTTCCTACTGTGTTTTTTTTAATTTTTTTACAAAATCAAAGACCCAAAACACAGAACTGGAGAAAATTTAGGATTAGAATATACCTGATCTGTCACTATTTGGTAGTTCTTGCTGCCAATTAGCGGCAGAATGAGAGATATTGTCTCTCTGGTTTCTGCTACGCAACTCTTAAGCTCCTTTGATCCCTTTTATCTTTCTATATCTGCACTTTCTTGTCCTTGCACACTCAACACATACTATTAACCCGTGAAATGTTGACAAAATAAGAAAACATTATTGATCCCTGGCAACGGCGCTAAAAACTTGATATAAAATATCTACTACAAATGTACAGTATCGGTTATAGTGTTTTAAAGATCATTTCCATAGAGATCAAGAGTGTTTTGCAATCTTTTTTAATCTTATTAATGAGTACATAGAAAATTCAGCCAGATTGGGCCCCATGGAGCCGCCAATTGGTGGCAAATGCCGCCAAATAGCGGCAAAATAGTGCAATCATGGCTCCAATTTTCTTCTACATTAGTCTCTAGTCCTTTGCCTTTGATATGAATAATTGTATTAAACTTTGACTCTTTGCAGTATCATGGTCTTGTAGTTTTGCTCAATTTTAACTCCTCTCTGGACTTAGTTTCCTAATCTAGCTCTGAGTTTATACTATTTTCTTATAGGAATAGGTTTATCTGAAAAACACACTAAAAATATCCGAGTAGTATTATTTAAATATAAAAATAGATAATATGGAGGCGATAAATATGCAATATATGACACTCATCATCAGCCTCCGCGGATATATTTCATTTGACAAAACTTTGGATCTGATGTAGAATATTACACTTCAGAATTTCTGAAACAATGCTTACATCCATCTGATTCTCTACTTTTTTTCATTTTTTCAGAGAACCAAAAAGTCTTATGTGTTTTATATAAGATAAAAGATTTTGGGTCTGTGGCATTATTATTTTCTCGCCTCTCATCCTCCTTCATAGATAAGATAAGGATGAAAATTGATTATAAGCAACTTTGTAACTCCAAAGTGCCCTTCACAGTTCTCCAATATTTGTGTATCCACATGTTGTGCATTGGGAACATGCATTTGGTATATCCAGCTTTGCACTTATCAAGTCACTGGTGTCGTTGACATTGATATAGTTGAGCAAGCAGAATTGATAATTTTTAAACATCAGTGAGAAGAAATTGCATAAGCAAGCTCTTGCCCAAGCTTATGAAGTTATCCAATTAGAGATAAGGGATATTGAAAAAATGATCAAGGTTCTCTTGACTCAGTCGTTGTAACAATTTTCATTTACTGTATGATGTCAAAGAACTCTTGTAATGAATTTATGATAATGAATGGAAATACTTTGGTAATGGAAGATTTCTGTTTATGGAACATCTTGATGAATGAATTTGATATTGATGATCAGTGGTAACTGTTAACTTAATACATTATTGACTCTTTTGTATATTGATAATATAGAGTTAGTATTCAAATGCTCAAGTAGATTTGCGATAAATGAATAACTTATTTGAACATGATAGAAGTAATTATTAACTTTCCTAAACAAGTTGTAAATTGAGCTATTCAGTGACTTGTAGTATAATGGCTTTTGAATTGCTGGAGATAATTTTTAACTTAGTAAATTTTGGAGGAAATGAATTTTGTCTATTAGAGATAATTTTTAACTTAGCAAATTTTGGAGGAAGATAAATTTTGTTTTGCTAGAGGTAATTTTAACTTAGCAAATTTGGGTGAAATAAAATTTGGTTTGTCAAAAGTAATTTTTAACTTGACAAATTGATGGAAGATGAATTTTGTTTTTGCTAGAAGTAATTTTTAACTTAGCAAATTTTGGTAAAATGAGATTTGGTTTGTCAGAACTAATTTTTAACTTGACAAATTTTTGTGGAAGATGAATTTTGTTTTTGTTAGAGCTAAGAGCTTAACATGGCAGGTTCATGAAATTTTTAGCAAATCTCCATGTATAAACGGATTTGATTAGACTTTATCGATCATCGTTTGTATTTGGCAAGCCATACTATTCCTCTTAGTATGATAATTTATCGAGAATTTTATTTGGACTTAAATGCCAAACATTCTTCTTCCCTTAACCTTAACAGATTAGGAAAATTTATATTTTTTACTCCCAGCATGGTGGGGTTGGCAATGATTTCATTTGGGTTTAAATACCAAACTTTTCCTCCATCCTTAGTCATAGAGACATAAAATTCATTTTCATTTTGCACCTCCAGTTGGTGCAGGGAGCTGCATGTTGGCGGCGAGCTAGCATATTTTCACTTGATACTTCATTGGGGAAATTGATGAAATAACGGGCCACAAAATATTGACTACACCATTGTAGGAACTTTGTCTTATGGAATTCTGGTTGAACTTAGTAGAAATGAACTCCTTACAGGTAAATTCCATTTGATTGGTGGATAAATTGGTCATGTTTTGGAGATAATAGTGTCAAGAATTAGATACATTCATTAATCTTTTTATAACTTTCGTATGCTCGACGTTTGAGTTGATCAGCGATCAAGTCATAGTGTTGAATTTTTCTTTTGTTGAAAAAAAAATTCAAATATGTGTATCAAATGATTTGATACTTTGACACTCTTTTCTGAGATGCCATTCGAGGATATACCAAATAGCTTGTATCAAGAACATTCTTCTTTGTTGCGTTCTTCGGAAGGAGTACTACAAAAAATTTCTCTATAAAATCTTCTTATTATCGTTTCTTTGGGTAGCAGTCAAGGATTCGCTGATTCGATTGAAGATGCAATTAAGGGTTACTGAAGAGGATATGCATCTCAAACCACTCGGTATTTGACTTGAATGCTTCTTACTATTACATAAACTATTTGTATATAATCTATAATGCCTTTAAAAAGGTTCGAGGTTCTTCTTGATACCCATCGAAAACCTCCTTCAACATTCATCGGAGATCGAATAGCTGGCTTGGCCTTTTGTGATGGATTCCTTGAATATTACACTAGGAGTGATACTCCTTTAGAAATTTTTCGTCGATCGGCATCATTATTTTGTCGCCATTTGGTTTTGCCAATTGATATGTGCTATTTGAATAGACTGTGTCAATAACAAAAAGTCTTTCCTATTTTGGCTGGAACTTTTCTTTGGATTTTTGATTAGTAATGATTGGTCTTCTTACTAAAATGATCAAATCATCTTTCTTAAAAGTTTTCTACTTAACTTTTTTATTGAAGGTTTTGGAGATCCGTGCTTGATAAAGCTTAATACTCTATTGAACTTCAAGACGTTTGTCATCGAGAGCTTCTAACTCTAGAAGTTTTTGCCGATGCTTCTCTTCTTGCATCATTTTGGTTGCTAATGCACTCATAATAATGGAATCGGTATCTCCAAAGGAAGTACTGTTTCGGATCAATACACCAAAGAAAAAGTCTCCAAGCTTTGCATCCCAATCACATTGGTTGGATGAAACGAACTTCTTAAGGAGCTTCACAATAGTTTTGTTTAAGGTTTCCGCTAAACCATTGGTTGAAGGATAGTATGGAGACGAAGCCACATTTTTTTATCATGTATTTGTTGCAAAACCTAGAGAATGACTGACTCACAAATTGAGATTCGTTGTCATAAACAATTCTCCTAGGCAGCCTGAAGCAGTAAATGACATGATATTTGATGAATTTGGTCACATCTGATGTCTTCACTTCGGTTAGGGGAATGACTTCAGTCCACTTTGAAAAGTAATCTACTATGGCCAATATAAACCAATGACCCTTTGTTGATAGTGGTGAAATTAACCCAATAATGTCTATTCCCCACATTTCGAATGGCTACAATGTAGCTATTAGATGAAGATATTCTTGTGCCTGATATATAAAGTCTGTATGTATTTGACAGACTCTGCATTTTTTGGCATAAGCAACTGCGTCTATCATCATTTTGAGCCAATAATATCCCATTCTTCGAAGTCTATTCTACAGTTTTGATCCTAACTGATGTGCCCCTCAGATGCCGCTATGAGTTTCTTCATGTGCTTCTTGAGCTTCTCTATTTGAAAGGCTGCAAAGCAAGATTCCATCATAAGATTTTCTATATAATATCCGAACTTCGGCATTATAATAGAATCGAACAACTTTTCTTTGAATTGCTACTACTTTTTTGGGATCTTCTAGTAGTATCCTATAACAAATATAGTCTATATAAGGAAATCTCTAATCTCTTGGTTCGAGATCAGACTCAAGAGCATGTACTTCATGTGCTTCTTGTTTCTTACCTGAAATTAACTCCACTATGAGTTTGTTTTTTGGGTAGAACAATTCTTTGCTTTCCACTATTATGCATTTACTAGAATCTTTAGGCAAAGCTAAAGTGGCAGCCATTGAAGCTAGTGAGTCTGCGTAGCTATTCTGATAGCACGACATATGACTGATGTAGATGCCATTGAAGCTATCAGCCATTTTCATGACTGCTTGGTAATAAGGTAGGAGATCTTCATTCTTGATTTCATGTTTCCCTTTAACTTAATTGATGATGAGCTGAGAGTCTTTATACGCTTCTAAATATTTAACCCCCAGTTGTTTGGCTATTTTCAGGCTAATCATCAAGGCATTGTATTCGGCAATATTATTAGAGCATGATTCTGTTAGTAAATATACTCGAGAAATGATGGTTGTGAGGCGAGACAAAGACAATCCCCACTCCTGCTACCATCTTTCCTTTGGATCTCATTCTGGAAGCGCCATAAAAAAAGTGCCAGACTTCTTTTATAGTGGCATTTGCTTCAGGAATCTCTTGTAGATTATTCTCCTAGGGTGTGCTTCTTTCAACTATTTCATCTGGAATATCTTCGTACAACCTTGAAGAAGCTGGAATTGGGTGCTTAGCTAGGAATTCAGCTGTAGCTTGACCTTTAATTGATTTTTATAGGATAAAATGCATATCGTATTGCGATAGTAAAATAGCCCAATTGGATAATCTTAAATTTAATGATCCTGGTTTGGTCATTAATATTCTTAACGTATTAACTCTCGATATAAGGTGGATTATTTTTCCTACCAAATAGTATCACATTTTCTGTACTGCAAACACCAAAACTAGGTATTCTTTTCTACTGGGTTATATCGATATTCAGCTCTAATCATCATTCTACTCAAGTAGTAGATGGCTTGCTCTTGTCCAAATTCATTCTTTTGAACTAAGCTCCTAAAGAATGGTCAATGACTCTCACATATAACTGGAAAGGTACTCCCATCATTGGAGCTACAAGGACGGGTGGTTTTGTGAGATATTCCCTAATCTCTTTAAAAACTTTCTGACATGCGTCGTCCCATATAAATGACACTTCTTTCTTCATCAACCGTGTAAACAGTTGACATCTTTTGGATAAGTTTGATATGAACATGTAAATATATGCCAGTCTTCCCTGTAGTCCTCTCAGTTTTTTAAGATTTCTAAGTAGCGGCATGTCTTGAATTGTTTTAATCTTGTCTGGATCAAGATGAATTTCTCGAGAAGTGACTACAAAGCCAACAAACTTTTTATGGAAAACTCCTAGAAAAGACTTAGTTGGATTCATCTTAAGCTGGTACTTTCACATGAGACCAAACACCTCTATCAGATCATGAAGATGATTGTCTTTACTTTTACTCTTGATCGCTAAGTCATCCACATAGAATTCTACCATCTTCCAAAGATGCTCTTGGAATATAGTGTTCATGGAGCACTGATATGTGACGCCAACATTCTTCAAGCCGCAGGGTATGACCGTATAACAGTACAATCCAGTGGTATTCAGAAAGACGTATGCTTCTTATCGTTAGGATACATTTAAATTTGATTGTACCCTGAAAATCCATCCATGAATGATATCCGTTCATAGCTGCAAGTATTGTCGATCATGACGTCTGTGATAGCAATGGAAATTCGCCTTTCAGGCATGCTTCGTTTTAAGTCTCTGAAATCGATGTAGACCCTAATATTTCTATTCTTCTTAGTCACATGGACTATTTTTGCGATCCAATCTGGATGTTGTTCCTAACGAATCAAGCCTAATTCAATTAACTTCTTGATTGCAGTTTCAATGGCTTCTATTATTTCATGATGGAACCTTCATTGTTATTATTTGACACGTTTCGCATTTGATCAGATATTTAAGTTGTGCATTTCCACCTTCAGATCTAGTTCTGGCATGTCTTCATAATTACAAGTGTAAACATCAATATATTCTTGAATAAGAGAGATTATTTCCTCTTTTTCTTCGGAGGATATTGCTTATAAATATGGGTTTAGGATTAGTTTCATCTCGCATATCTATCTAGACCAATTTATCTTCAATTGGAGGTTCACATTGTTCGAACTGACTTCCCACTTCATGTTTGGATGTTTTGCCCAGGAATCATCCTCGGTTGGTGACAATTCTTCATCATCCTCTTCTTCTTTCTGGTTTATGGATATCATGTTGATGGAAACTTCTTGAAAAATGGCTCATACACTTACATCTGAATTCTAACATAACAATTTAGATGAATGAGTTTGTTGGAGCTCTTAAGAATTTGTTTCTGAGAGGTTTTCAAGAGTGGAAACATATCCCAATGTTCTACCAGTTTTATCATAATAATCTGGTATTTTTCCTTCTAGAATAAAAGATCGAAGCATAGTTCTTCTTCTTTTTCCAAAATTCAACCTCCTACCTTCGGCTAGTTTATATCCCATCTTTTTCATCATTTTATGGGAATTCTCATCGTAATTGAAGAACTCAGATTTTTTTCTATTCTTTCTCAGAATCTAAATTTATTATTAGTATTATTATTATTGTTGTTTGCTTTTCCAAATAATATAGGTCTTTGACCTTTATATTTGGAAGGAACTTCAAATATCGCTTTACTTGCATCTCCATCGTCATCACTTTGTATCTTAAATGATGAATGGATGGGTGCTTGGAATGATACTAAGGAGTTTAGTTTATCTAGTTGATCACTGACCACATCAGTATTAATACTTGAGGGTTCAGAATCAACACCAAATGAATAAGCAAACACTATATTTTCATTTATTACCCACTCACTATCGGAATTGGCGACGCTTTTTACATCTAAGCCTTCAAGGCTTATTACAATTGGTTCAATCACCCAATTTTCATCATCGGATCTCGAGTCTTTGGATTCTGATTCAGTATCAGCCTCATGGCCGTTATCTAATTCTTCTGAGGCAGGTTGTTCAGCTGCTTCAAATGCGTTTTGATATAGAAGCACATTAGTAAAATAATTTTCAACCTCTTTAAAGGGTTGCTTTTATGCCACTAGGGTTTTTACATTCCCTTTTTTGTCTACATACTTCATATACTGGTGAAGTGTATGAGGGACAATGAGGTTGAGGTGAATCCATGGCCTTTCAAGTAAGAGATTGTAAGATATGTCAGCATCTATCACATAATATGTAACTTTCATTTTTAGATCACTAATATGGCATTTCAATTTCACCTTGTCCAAGGGCTTACAACCATTAGCATTGAACCCGAAAATAGTTGTATTTGTTGATGCTAGTATACATATTGGGACCCCAAGATACTGCAACACCCTTCTTGGCAATCTGCTTAGAGCGGATCCAGGATCAATATAGATTCAGTTAATCTCTGTTGACCCTATGCAGCCTTTGTAATACAAAGGTCGGTGATGTTTTTTATTCTTTACTTGCATATCTTATCGAGAGAAAGTTATGCTAGGTATCTTCTTGGAAGTATGATAGCATGCTGCACAGATTTCTTTTTCTACTGTTGTTTCTGGAATTTGGGCCAAAAACACTTCAGAATCTTGTAGAGCATCTCTTAAGACTTCTCTAGTTTGCTTGGACAGCCTTAGGAGCTAGTACAAAGTGACTCTTGTAGAAATGTTGGCCAATTGTGCCAACACATCAAATCCCAAAGGCTTCTTGGAACTCTCCGTCGGCTCTTTTTCCTTACTTTTAAGAGCTTTGTCGAACTTAACCTCTTTCTGCTTGTTCTTCTCTGGAGGCTAAGGTTCAACTACTTGGTCATAAAATTTTCAAGTAGTTCTTTCCTGAGCGAGTTCTAGAAGGTTTTTGTTAGTTTTCATTGACTGTCAGCGATTCTTTGAGTTCATCTTCTGAGTCTGAGAGGGAATAAATTGTCATGTCGTCTTTAGGGGCTGTAGTGACAGCATTGGAAGTGTACGTCTTTCCTATTAACTTCTTTTTAGATGAACTCGAAGTCCACTGATTATCTTTAAGAAGGTCTGGATGCACCTATATTATCTCTCCTTTGAATGTTTCAAAGGGAGATAATGTTTTCTTTTGTTGCTGATGAGAATCATAATTTACAATCCTCATTGTGTCTTTAGAAATTTTTTGAATTTCGTCTTGAATAGTTGACTCTATCTAGTCTTAAGCTTTTTCAAATTCGAAAGACACCATATTTGCTATCACCTTCTTCTGTTCTTCTCGTAATTTGATGACATTGGCATCCACCAAGACCTGAATCTTATCCTTTAGGATGTAACAATTCTTGGTTGGATGGTTAATAATCCTATGATACATGCAGTAATTAGAATCATTAACCTTTCATGCTTCTTCAGGTCGACTTTGGCAACTTCAATATATTCTTTGTCATGAGCAAGTTGAAAATGGTGATGGTATGCTCATCGTTAAAAGAATATTATTTTTGAGGAACCCGTGACAGAGGAGAGTCCTTGGAGGAGGCTTAGTGGGGCTTGGAGCATTTATTGCCATTGTCTCCTTCCCTTTGGATAGAGATGATTGAGGTGTTCCAGAATTATTTCTTTTTGTCTTCCTTCTTCTTCAGCCTCAAATCTCTATGCTATTTTTTTTAGCTTCTTAGGCTTGTAGTGAAAGATCTTTCTAAGTAGATGACTTTACAGCCCTCATTCTGGCGAGAAATTTGGTTGAGAGGTTATGTCTGTAGGTCTCCACTAAACTCTTTTCGGGCATCCCATGCGGACATCTCAAAGAATCATTTATGAATCTTTTGATGAAGCCTCGAGCTAACTCGCGCTTCTTTTACTTTGTGGCAAGGAGTGTTGGCATTGAGATCTCCATGTCATTTTCATAGAACCTTGTTAAGAAAGCCTTTTCCATATTGATGAGTGCCATATATTGCATATTTATAGCCTTCATATTATCTATTTTTGTATATAAATAATACTACTCTGGTATTTTTAGTGTGTTTTTTAGAAATTTTATTTGTTGAAGGAGATGGCATGAAATCAGAGCCGGATTAGGAAATTAAATCCAGAAAAGAGTTTAAAGAGAGCAAAACTATAAGATTAAAATACTTCTGAGAGTCCAAAGTCAAATACAGTCAATAAAACCAAGAGTACGAGACATGAGACTCATGCGGAAGAAATCTCAAGCCAATATCTCAAAAAAGTGCAGCCAATTAGTGGTAATTACCGCCAAATAGTGGCCCAAAGTAGGCCCACAAGGTGATTTTTTTTTGTGGTTTCGTTGTAATTTTTTAGTTTTTAAGTTCTGTTAGAATTAAGGTTTGATTTTCGAAGCCTATATATTAGCCATATTCTTGTATTCTAACAAAATCCCGTAAGTTTTGTACTCGTTTTAAATTAATAAAATTAGGGTTTTGCTGAAGGGATGACGGCCACAATACTGTGCTCCAGAGATAAGTCATTGCTTTTAATTCTTTATTTACTTTTTAGACAGAGTTAATTGCTTTCTAGTATAGATTTATTCGCTTTCTAGATTAGATTTTATTGTGTTCATGAATAAAAATTCGATTTTGCTTATTAGAAATATGAGTAACTAATTTTCTTTAACCCTAAGATATAGATGAAGTTAGTTTAATAGATCTAATATGGATTTATCTCATCTTTTTCCTAAAAAAATAAAGTTATGATTTTTCTATAAATAAATAAAAGATAGAGTTCACAAATCATAATTCTTTGATAGATTATGCTTAATAAATATTTTGATAATCCATACTTAAATGAAATTTGGAATTCTTATTCTTTGTTTATTTTTAGAATTATCAATAAAGATTTTCCTATAAATAAATTGAATTGGATAAACTTGCAAATCTAATTTCTTTGATAGGTTATACTTAAATTCGGTCTTTTGATAGCCTATGCTTAGATTAGGGTTTGAAGTTTATTTTTTTTATTTATGAGATTTTCTATTTGATATGATTTGTTTGTAAGAAAGGTATTATTTTTGATGGTCTACACTTGCATTTCACTTGATAGGTCATATTTAGGGGCACTTGATTAAAATCAAATTAAAAAGATTACCTTTTTAATATGTTCTTAACCGTACATAATTAAAAAGATAGGAAGAAAGAGATAATTTATTGTTAGTTTATTATTCTAATGGATTCGAAATCCTAGGCTAATCTCTAGAATTTAGAACCAATCTTCCCTCAATTTAAAAACTCTTAGTTAATCCACTAGAATTAAAGAAATAGTAAGAATCGCAAAACACCTGAAATTTCTGTGGGATGACCTGTTAAGCGCTACAACTGACACTGTACGCTTGCAGTAAATTATCACATCACATGTCATTCCATAAGTTGACGGTTCTTGGTTCCAATTTCGCAACCATCCAAATGCTAGACTCGTGAGGGTACTAATAAAATCTCACATGATGATCAGGTTATTTCCTGTCAAATGATCCGTCTGTGATTTGAAGTAGTAAATGTATTGATTCGGCCCTTTACCGTCGAATGACTTGAGTTTCAAAGGCTTATAATTTTTGGGAATGGTATACTCTCCCACTCCATCAAACACGGCCTTACGACTCCCAACTCTTGCAAGTTGCTCTTATGTATAAGAGCGTTGAGTTAATTTTGGAAGCTTTCCATCAAGATAGCATTTGAATTGCCTTCATGTTCAGAATTCCTAGATTGATGGTGGGAATGTTCATAATGGTTATCTTGTTCCTCATGATAATCCTCATCGTCACCATCAATATTTTCGGGAGGAGTATGAGATACATCTTCTTTTCCCTTCCCTTTGTCCTTCTTCGGGTTGCGGGAACCTTTGGAAGAAGATTCTCCCTTCTTCTTCTTTCTCTCGTCAATCAGGTATTGAAGCATGCTTCTGATCTTGTTTATGGTACCCTACTATTGTTGGATGATCTTATCTTGTTCAGCCATCCTCTTCATGAACTCTTTTGGAGTTCCCTGCATCATATGCACAGAGGCAAACTCTTCAAAGAATGAGGCTGAAGTCTGGAATTCGGCTACAGTGGAGTTTCCTGTTTCCTCTTTATCAGAGAGGCTCTGGTTATCTTTCTATAGTCCAATGGCAATGTTACTCCTTTCTGATGTAGGGTGTTTGAAAGACACCCTGCATCTCACTGGACACACTCTTCAAACTAGAGAAATGCTCAGAGTCTGATGAGTATATTCGAGAAATGCTCTTTGTTTTCTTCTTCTTTTCTCCCCTGAAGTTTATGATATTGGTACTATGGTTCAGAGAACTCTTGTTTGATGAAGCATCGTCTTCTCTTTGAAGGTTGAACTGGAGATACGGGAGTTTGTTGAAAACAGATGACTTGTACGCGTTGCAATGCAACAGCAATGGGAGAGTACTGCGTTGATCAACTGTTAACAATGACAGCGAGACTCTCAGGATTTTTCTCTTTTTTTTTTTGAGAAATTCCCTAAGGTCCCCTGTATTGAAACTCATTGGCTTATTAGTGGTTGTAACTTCGCCTCTAAATAATATTTTTGAGATGGGAGTTTCTATTCCCTTGAAAATCACAGAAGCAAACTTTACTTTGGCCATAGCGGCTGGAGGATGAGCTTCTGGCGAAACTGTGACTAAAAGTCCTTGAGCCTTAGGCTAATTCTTCTCCAAAAGCACGGATCTGAGGGTCGCGTTTTTCTGTTAGAACGCGAATTTGAGGTCCGCGTCTAGCTTCTTGAATGCGAGTTTGTGGCCCACGTTTAGCTTCTATAACGTGACCTTGAGGTCCGCATTTGTTTCTAGAACGCGAGTGTGGGACCTGCGTTTAGCTTCCATAACACGACCTTGAGGTCCTCATTTTGTTTTAAGAACGTGAGTGTGGGATCCGTGTTTAGCTTCTATAATGCGACCTTTAGGTCTGCATTTTGATTCAAAAATGTGAGTGTGGGATCTGCATTTAGTCTGTGAAACACGGATGTAAACTCCACGTTTGTAGTCAAATATGTATTTGGTGGGTGAATGGAGTTTCTTGTAGGAAATGCAGATAAATCCATGTATATCTTGGTCCAACTTTTGTTGGGGACCACAACTTCACTTTTTGGTCGCCACACGCGAATTGGAGCTTCGCATGGTTGTGGTTCACTAACAGTTTTTTCTTTCATGGCTCTATGGAAAGCACGAGGCTTACTTCTTCTCAGGTTTCTTCTCATGGTGGGAGTGAGAAGAATCTTGTCTTCAGAATCATCTCCTTAATGATCGGAGAATGATCATTTTTCTTTATTGTTACAGGGATCCTGATCCATCCTCTTAGAATCAATGCGGGTCTTCAATAGGATAGACCCAAAGCCTTGTGCTGAAGAAGAAAAAAATCTCTCCTTTAAGATCGGATTGGTCTAATGAGTCCTTTGGTAAGACCATCATCTTGGGAGCTTCATTGGAGGTTAAGTTGTTTGAGACCTTACAGTATTTCCGCAAGGATCTTGGGCTCATGGAATCAGAGAAGAAGAATTCTTCATATTTCTCCTGCTCAAACTCAATGACGAGTAACTTGACCATTGTGCCAATCGGGACTTTATCGAATTGGGCTACAGCCGTATCATCTTAGATGATAGGTTTCCCCAGTAGAGCCACCACTCGGGAACTCGATGATGAGTTCCCTGGTCAAACTCAAGGATGAGTAACTTGATGATGAATTCTTCGTATTACGAAGAAGAATTCTTCGTATTACATTGGGCAAATACAAAGAAGAATTCTTTGTATTTCTCCTGGTCGAACTTGATGACGAGTAACTCGACCATTGTGCCAACTGGGACTTTGTCGAATTGGGTTATAGCCGTATCATCGGAGATGATAGGTTTTCCCAGCGGAGCTGCCAATCTTTTGCTTGCCATAAAAATTGAATAATCTTTATTGACAACTTTTCATAAAAAAATTATAATTGGAACGATTGCCCATTTACAGAAGATGAGAAAAGTGATTTCTCTTTGTTTAATGCTGGGTTCTGTTGTAGTGGAGAGCGATCTTTCTCTCCGTTGATGATTCGAAAAAATTCTTCAATTGGTCATTTTCGTAAAGTTCTTGAATGCAAGGGCTTTAGATTATAATACAAGTGCTCAAATGGAGATGATTAACTTAGTAATCAAGCCTCTATTGTGTGTCTATGGGTAACCCCCTTTTCAGCCCAGCCTTTGGCTATTTATAGAGATTTGGAAGGCTTTTGAATTGGTGTAATAGTTCAATTAATGGCCTCTATAATTTGATAATTAATTTTTTGTTTTTAATCCACTGGATTTGTATTAAATCCTCAGAATTTGTAACCGATATCTTTAATCCTCTGAATTTATAACTGAAATATGGATCTCAATATTCAGATCCACGTTTTGGCTTCTGATAATTTGCATGGTATGCTCAGACTCGGATTTGAGTGCCAATGAGAATGGTTTGTGTCTCTTGAGATTCTGGAATAGAAATGCGACCCTCTGGGGTTTGCGTGTTTACTGTACTTACCTCCAAATTAATTTAAAAAAAGGTCAAACGTGAATCTCTCTATTATGGATGATCCGCATTTTGGTGTAAATAAAGATAATTTTTATCTTTTAAGACTTTAAAGTAAAAACATCACTCTTTGGGGCTGCGTTTGTATCATATTTAGCTTTAATTTTGAGCTCACAAGATAATTAGGACTGCTAATCTCTTTTTACTTGATGATCCACGTGTTAGCTTTCCAGCTGGGCCTACATTTGTATGGAAACATATTTATCTTGGGCTTTTTAAGCTTTTGTGGGCCCTATTGCAACCTCGCGTTTGAGTTGCGGATCAGATTCGCATTTGTATTGAAACGCGATTTTAAGGGTCTGCATGGATATTTCTAAAGTTTTGGATACGACAAGCGTCTCTGAGGGGTCCACATTTGTTAGTCTTTACTTTTCCTGATACGCTGGTCACTCTAGATGATGATCCGTGTTTTGACTGTGGGAAATGAATACCGCGACTTTGTGAGGGTCGCGTTTGAACCTTTCATGTTTTTATATGCAGATCTCTCTTTGGTAGAGGATCCACGTATTCTAACTATAACTATAAACTATTCTTTTTCTGTTCTTTTCTCGAAAATTTCACCAACAAGGATCATTTAGATACTTTATAGTTTTAATAGACGTACCTATAAGATGGTCACACATATATTTATAATCAACTTATAACCTAGCATTTGTTAGATTGCTTGCTCAAATTATTCAGTTGAGAGCACAATTTCTAGAATAGGTAATTAAGAAAATTCAACTAGATAATTCTAGACAAGTTCTATTCAAAACTTTAATTTATTATTTCATATTAATTGGGATAAGCGTTGAACTGGTCTAAGAAGGATCATTAATAGAACATGCAACTAATTGTAAGATTATAGCTAATGAGAACATAAATTCCTGTTTTCTGCTTGGGGCATGCCATTTTACAAACAATGGCATTTATACACATCAAGCCAACAAGTTAGTATAACTTATCTCCATTACAATTAACTTTTGGCTAGTAGCCAAATATTTTCATTTAAGATTTTTGGGTGTATATATCTAATTATTTTGCCATAACATAACAAAATGTGTCCTTAAAGGAGATTAGAAATATTAGATATGAATCTCCTTTTATAATAAATTATCTTGAGCCAATGATAGGAGATATATTTACAGTATAGTTTGCTGATTGTCATTTCAATAAAACAATATTCCCAACACTAAGGAGAAAATTTGAGTAGTTGAAAAATTATGTGGAATATATCATTGTTTTACCATATTGATCCACATATAAAACAATATAAATTAGAAGTTCAAAGAAAAATTTAACAAATCAACTGTCAAAAATATTACCGATTCTAAGAGGATAACCCAATCTTATATATCAGGTTCAAATGCTCCAGTTCGAATTAATGTTCTAATAGGACAATCCATTAAAAACATAATTAAAGAATGTATGAAACATGGTAGACTAATTGGTACCAAAGACAAAAATGCTAATATTCCCAACACTAAGGTGAAAATTTGAGTAGTTCAAAAAGAAATTATGTGGAATATATCATTGTTTTACCATATTGATTTGCATATAAAACAATGTAAATTAGAAGTTCAAAGGAAAATTTAACAAATCAACTGCCAGAAATATTACCGATTTAACGAGAATAACCCAATCTAATATATTAGGTTCAAATGCTTCAGTTCGGATTAATGTTTTAATAGGACAATCCATTAAAAATATAATTAAAGAATGTATGAAACATGGTAAACTAATTGGTATCAAAATAAAAATGCTCGATAGAAAAAGGAAGCAAATAATCAAGATAATCATATTGAAGAGGTATTAGATCCTGAAGAGACCTTAGATATAACTAATCACTAACTTTGAGAAAAAGTTTTGGTACTTGAAATCAGCAATAATAATAGGATTTCAATAAATTATGTCTCAACAGAAGAAAAACAAAAATTAAATGAAATAATTGTCAATAGTATATTTACATTTAATATAGTGCTTAATATTGTGAATGATAATGAGGATTTTGATAATAAATCTGTCAAAAAATATCAATATAAATATGATTGACGAAAATGGAAAAATACAATTCTAGAAGAATTGAAATCACTTTCAAAACATGAAGTTTGTAGACTAGTAGTTATAATCCTTATAACTAGTTGGATATAAATGGGTATGTGTGTAACATAAATTAGAAAAATTAAATTGTTAGATACAAAATACGACTAGTAGCACAAGAATTTTCACAAAGACTTTGAACAAGGAGACATATACTCCCATAATAGATGCAATTACATTTCAATTTTTATAAGTATAGTAATAAAAGAAAGATTTGAAATGTGCCTAATGGGTATAACCACAACCTATCTACATGACTCGTTTAATAATGATATCTATATGAAAATTCAGGAAGGGTTTAAACTGCTTGAAGCATATAATTCTTATCATCAAGAAATTTACTCAATAAAGTTATATAGATCTTTATACATATTAAAACAATCTGAATGCATGTGCAAATATCTGTTGAAAAAGGTTATAAATATGATCTCATTTACTCATGTGTTTTCATGAATTGCTATAATTACTATCTATATAGATGACTTGAATATTATGAGAGCTCCTGAAGAACTTTCAAAGGCAGTAGAATATTTTAAAAAGAATTTAAGTTGAAAGACCTTGGATAAATAAAATTTATTTCAACATGCATATTGGGCATTTAGATAATGGTATCTTTGTTCATTAATCAAATTATATGAGAAAGGTCTCAAAAAATTTTTATATGGAAAACGCATCCATTGAGAATCCAATGGTTGTTCGATCACTTGATATGAATAAAAACCTATTCTACCATCGAAAAGATAATGAAGAACTTTATATTTCAGAAGTACCATAACTTAGTATAATAGGTACACTAATTTATCTTACTAATAATGCTCAACCTTGTTCGCCGCAAAAGTTTTGCTTCCTTCCATTGAATACAACTTAGATTACAATGAAAGTGAACAAGAAAAGAAGAACAAACGAGAGCATTTTATATCTCAATCTCTCTCTCTTTTACAATGATTTGTGGGATCTGTGGCGATAGAATCTGTCAAGCAGCTCCTTTGGACGATCGGGCGTCGAACTCTCTCTTGAAGATAGCGGCCGACTGTAGACGATTTTCTCTGGTCTTTCACGAACTCAAGGCTCTATGCGTAACTTGAATTCTCCAAGATGCCAAAAAGAAGAAGAAGGATACCAGCCGAAAGGAAAAAGACCCCTAGGGCTTCCCCAAGAGGGTATTTATAGCCTAAGGATGATTTGCGAGTTTCTATCTAAATAGAATTTGTTCTCATCAAGGATTCCAATCAAATACCTTAGCTTTGATTTAAATCTCTTGATTTAGAGTTCTGATCGCACTTGATTTGGGTATTTGGATAAGTCCAAATCATAATCTCAATCAATTTGAGATTCTGGTTATCTGCTCAAGCGGATTTAATCTCACCAAAATGCGGAACTAAGAACCAGAACGCGGAGCTAACGCGGAGTTATTAAACATCTCCGTGTTTTGTTCAAACGCAAGGCTAATATAGCCAGGAGCTACTAAGTTAGCTCCGCGTTCTGTTGTGGAAAATTCTATTTACTTAGAAATTTTCACTGCCAACAGAACCCCCTCCAAAGTTTTCAAAATGACTTAAAAGTTAGCAAATTTTGAAATACTTTGGATCCTTAAACGCAGAGTTAAAACACCAAGTTTATCTCGCATTTAGTTCACTTGCACGGAGCTAAATAGCTTTGCATTTTAGTGAGTAATTGCTCATCAATTGCTCAGTAATTACTCAGTAATTACTCCTGCTCTGACTTTCGCGCCGAATACCAAGAGGCGGATCATTTAAATACAGCCTCTAGCTCTTCTTCTTCATTTTATCTGAAGAGTTTCAAGAGCTTAGAGCTCAGGCAACTTAGGCGAATCAGTTTGAAGAGATGATCTTCAACCGAGCTTCCTTAGACTTTCCAAAGATTTTCCAACACTAGGATATCATCTAAGAAGAGTACGGCATTGCGCGCCTCCTCACCATTGGCGGCCGACGCTAGCAGCGGAGGTGACGGCCGAGGCAGTGGCCACAACAGCGAGCCAATCCATGTTGCACCAATTGGAGGTAGAAAATTCTTAACTTTAAGACTCCTTAGATCAACTTTGGAGTGTTTTGGCTCGGTTTTAACCGATCAACCAATTTTGAACTGGCGAGATTGCCGTTCTCCGGCCGTAAGGCTTGAGAAGAAAGGAGAAGACGGAGAAAAATTTTGGTCTTCTTCTACGCAAAGTTATCGCGTCATCTTCGCGTTTGAAATGCAGGGCTATTTTGACTAGCAGTCGCGTTTCAATGCAAGACTATTTTGACTAGCAGTTACGTTTCAATCGCGAGGCTATATTGACTAGCAGTCGCGTTTCAATCGCGAGGCTATTTTGACTAGCAGTCGCGTTTCAACGCGAGACTATTTCGACTAGCAGTCGCGTTTCAATTGCGAGGCTATTTTGACTAGCAGTCGCGTTTCAACGAGAGGTTATTTCCTCAGCTGCGCGCGAAGTTATTTTTTAACTCTGCATTTTTATACTTAGAAGATTTTTTGAGTTTTTCTCTAACTCTTGATTCTTTTTTTGCAGCGAAGTATTTGGACCAAATCCTTTTTGAAGAGGAGTGCATGTGGCTCTACCAGTCTTCATCAGCAAAAGTAACTCTGAGGAAGCTAGAAGCATATACTTTACAACATAGTTACAGGTTTCAAGCTCTGGCTCCTAAAGATAAAATTTTTTGAGGAGTTACAAGAACTCTGCGGCAGCTCATTAAGTTTTCTTGAGGACCATTTCTGTTAGATGACAATCTCTGTCGCTTTCCAAAGTGATAGAGATGATCATCTAAGGGCTTGTAGCATGTCGAATTCAGCATGTGCATCTTCATTAGGATTCTTATAGCAGTATCTTCAGATGATCCACTAAGAACTTTAAACAGATCATAGTTGTCATTTGCAGAGGAGATCTTTTGCATGTGAACCAGGGAATTTCAACACTCCATGAAGGCTTGTTGTCAGGTTATTGATGAGTCGATGAATAGGTTGAAGCTTTTAGGAAAGCTATAACTCCTTCTGTAATATTTTTCTTCATGAATAAAGATAACCCTTTTGACTCTTTATTTGTTGGCTTTCAAGAATTTTGCTTGCTCAACACATAAATAACTCATTATTTTGGTAAAACAATCTAAGGCTCATCTGCGTAACTTAGATTTGTTAGTACCTGAAATGATCGGCTAAGGATCATTTTAACTTAGACAGAGGCGCCTAATTGCACATGTCTTAGTTTGATGGAGGCAGTTCAAGACTCTGGTGCGTAACTTGAACTGCACATGCCAAGATAATCGAGTCATGATTATCAGATTTTGGCAGAGGCGCCAAAGAATGCTTGCCAAGTCCAAACTTCATAGAAACGCATAGCTAAAATACCAAGTTAGCTTTGCGTGTTGCATAGTTATGCGGAGCTAATAGCTTCGTGTTTTAGATGACCACGCGAAGTTAAATAGCTTCGTGTTTTAGGGAGTAACTGATCAATCAGTCGCTCCGATTTTCGTACCAAATACCAAGAGGCGGTTTTCTTCATTTAAATGGAGTTTTAACTCTTTCTCTTCCTTACTTCATTCGAAGAGATTTCAAGAACTCAGGCGACTAGAGCTCCGGCGATTCAGGCGACCCGATCGATTTTTCCAAGTTCTTAGTCGATTTCTCTTCGTTTTCTTCAAGATCAATGGCACCCAAGACTTGCGCTTCCTCTCGCGCATCCTCGTCGTCGGCGGCCGGCGCAAGCAGCGGCGGCAGCTGCTGTGGCAGCGGTGGCAGCGGCCGTGGCAGCGGCGAGCCAGTTCACGTCTCGCCTATCGGAGGTAAGAACCTCACTTTTGGGGCTTTGTAGAACATTTAGAGAGTGATTTAGATCGGTTTTTAGCTGTCAATCATCTCTTTTATCGGCGAGATTGCCGTACTCCGGCCAGATGGCTTGGAGAAGAAGGAAAAGATCTCTGATCTTCCTCCACGCGAAGCTATCGCGTTATCTCCGCGTTTTGAACGCAAAGTTATTTTTGCTAACTATCGCATTCGGACGTGAGGTTAGAATTTTAGTTTCGCTTTTGTAAACGCGAAGTTATTTTATCATCCTCGCATTTTGCCAAAACGCGAGGCTGTCCTTTTAACTTCGCTCGGAGTCATCCCTAACTCCGCGTTTTTATACTTAGATAATTTTCCGATTTTGTAGAAACTTTTCTAACTTTTAATTTTTCTTTTTGCAGTTGGCTATTCTGTAGACCCACTCTCCCAAGGGCATCACTTTGGCTATGGTGGGGGTGCAGACTCAGTCACCCAATTCCGCTTCACTACTGTTCTTGCTTCCTACAAGCCTAATTTGAGAGAGCACAGGGAGAAACTTATCAAATACAGCCCTGCTACTGCACGGGAGATCATTACAGATGCTCCCTTCGAAGCTATGAACCGGGAAGTGTTGGAGAAACCAGCGTTTCTTTTTGGAGACGCAATGGGGCAATCAGACCAGATCCTCTTTGAAGAGGAGTGTATGTGGCTTCACCAATCTGGTGATTTGCTGATGTTTCTGCCTAGCATGGAGCGTAGCTACTCTCTAGTCTATCTTCAAAGGCTAGCCATGCACCGTGAATTGGAGTGGGGGCTGAGCCAGGAATATGATTGTGTTCCTAACGACAAATTAGGCACACACGGGGCTTACCAAGATGGTCCCACAAGATGTATCACTGGGCTGCTTCCTAGAAGAATCACTAAGGAGCACCCAGTAGGAGAGGTTCCTATTCGCGCACGAACTTTCCTAAGTGAGTTCATGGCGCAAGGAGGCCAATACCCAGCTAATGATTTCAGGATGCCTGGCTGGGTCTATTCTTCTAGTAATATGTGGTGGGCCCGCTTTGTCCAGTACATGCTAGACTCCCATGAACCAGTTCTGAGAGAAATTGGCTTATACAAAGCTATCAGAAATATTCAATTCGGGATCCCTCAGAGTGCCTATCACTTTTTCGGTCTCTTAGAGATGTACAACCCTGAGACTAGCACTTTCTTTACACCAGTGGGTGAGCTGGGACTTGCTCTCCACGAGATATTTGAAGTGTCCGGATTGTCCATGGGCGAAGTCCCATATGAAGAGTATATCCCCACCACCGAAGAATTGAATATGCTAAAGATGGAGGGCGAGCGCATCTTCAACACTTACTGGGAGATGATGTGTCATTACCGCATCTGTGCCGACATGGCATGTGTGCGTAATCAGGGTATTAGTCACAAGAAATGGGCCGATTACCTTTTTGCCAACTTAAACTCCAAAGATAGTTCGGCAACAGTCCATGGCTATGCCCCTATTGATGTCAAGGAGATTGATCGCCGTATTGCTAAGACTCGTATTATATTTTATATGGCTGAATCTAATGAAGGCGGGTTTAACCCTGGCACAGTCTTCAAGAGCTACCACTACCAAGCTCAGTTCACCATATCCAATAGAGGTCTCATTACTGGGTTCTTGGTGCTGTGGCTAAAGAGATGCGTTGTGCCGTCTTTGCCGAATGAGGCAATTGCAATGAACGTAGTATATCTCACAGTTCTTCTTGCATATGGCTGACCCTTCGGACTCCTTCCCGCGATGGTATGCAACCTACAGAGAGGACTAGGAGAGCTTTGTAATGGTTTTATTTTTGCCGACAAGGGAAAAGGGCACGGAAAAGGCAAGTCAAAGAAGACTGCCAAGGCGAAGGCTCCAAACCCTAGGGTGGAGATGCCTTACACTTACTTGATGGCGTGGCTCGTTATGCACTGCCCCTCTTTAATGAGTGTGGCCGAACACCACTCTGCTGACAAGCCTCTTCTTGTGGAGCTATATGAACGCTCTACATGGAAAAGTCATTGTTTGTCGCAAATCCAGAAGACGCTCCGCCATCACCAAAATTATGAGATCTTCCGATGTTTCCCGGATTTTCCTGGTGGGGAATACGGGTCGAAGTTCAAGGATATTTTGGGAGCGGATAATTTTACCGTCTTATCTTCAGGAGTATTCTGGTGGCTCCTTAATATCCGACCCGGGCACTTGGTGTATCGTCAAGACACCAAGTGTTATGTTGAACCATACACCCCAAGCCACTTCGCTCGCTAGTTTGGATATTCCCAACTTTATGTGGGTAACCCAAACAAAGATCTAGCTTACGAAGGGAACTTGTACGAGGGCGCCAGCGTTTGGTTCCACTTTGTAGCTGGTGGAACCGGAGCTGAATTTCTCCTTCCTCAGAAGTCGCCAGAGTTAGCCATGACTCTTAGTTTCTGCACATAGTATAACGTCGCCAATGCTGATGTGCCTAATTTTTCCATCAACCGGAGTTGTTGTAAGGAAATAGAGGCCTTTTATTTCAGCCGCCAGGGGGCTAAAAGAATAAGGATAAGAGGAATGGACAAATTTCTTGGCGCAGCGGTCGGTCCATTAGATGTTGACGACTCTGATGATGATGACAATGATGAGGATGGTGCTGATGCTAGTGGTGCTCCTCTAGACTTGGTTCCCCGTCCTCAGAGTCCGACCGTAAAACGCCGTGGACCTATAAAAGGCGAACCAGCGAAAAAGAAGCAGAAATTAGCCCCGGGACCCTCTTAGTCCCTCGAGAGGTGGCAGCTAAATTTGCTTCAGATTTATTGGCTTCAACTCTGCCTTCGGCGCCAACAGAGGAGAGTAGACCTGCTGAATCTCCAAGAGCTACTGAGATCCTGACCCCCTAATAGCTGAATCTGTTGATCATTCCGCAATGCAACCCCATGGTAGCGAAACGGGCGCGCTCCTAGAAACAACGATGGCTCCCCCTTCAAGTCCAACTACTGGACTTGTTTCTCCTGGTATGGCTCTTTTATTCTATCTTCTTGTTCATTATTCACTTCATCATTATATGTAACAGTATTCGTTTGTTTTCTGAAATGCAGGTGGTCAGCCTCACTCACCGATGCTCTTGACTACCAGGGGAGAGTCTGAGGAGAGAGTGGATTATTCGGGCACTACTGGCTCAGCGGATGGATTAGGTAGTTCTGCAAATGATTTTGACGCAGACTACTTCACGACAACTCCTCCCTCTGTTCCTTCTTCAGTCCCCCCAATAAATGAACTCGGGAGTGATGATAGGATAGAGGTGACTGTCAAAGCTGCAGCAAGAGAAGCTTAGCCATCCCCTAGTCTGCCGTCTCCAACACCCGGGGTCTGTTCTGAAGAAACTTTTCCGGTGGTTGTTGGTGTGCCCTCTGCTCCCCAGCCAGCCGTATTAACATCATCAACAATAATGGCTGTTGAGCCGTTGGTGACTCCTCCAGCCCCAAGTCCTCCGCCGGCGGGAGATGAAGAAAATTTGAAGTTCTCATTCGAAGTCACTTCTGCCACGGGAGGAGCTTCGGGTGAAGACACACCATCGTCTATCCCTGCTGGTGGCGCTGCCCGAATGATCTGTACTAATGATGCTTCTCCTCGGGGTCCCAGTTCTGCCAAGTCCATACTGGCTTTACTGGCCCCCACATGTTATGAATCTAGTACAGGGACGGGTTTCTTCATCTTTGACTCCATCAGACGCTACTCCTTCCCCAGCAACATCTTCCTCAGTGCTGCCTGCTCTAAACACAGATACTGTGGACCCTCTTGAAGAATTCTTCAACCACAGTGTAAATGACTTTTTGTGGCTGCTAAGGAGATGCATCGAGATGATCCTGGACGGAAGAGATTTCTTTAATCTTGGACGTCCAATGTTGTCCAATTATCTGGATAATATTGAAAGGATTGGGGGCCGTGACTGAGCAGCTCCCTATCGGGCCCGCCTTGAAGCCCTAGAAGTGTAGGTGAATACACTAAATACAATTCGCCAAGCGGATGTGGGAGCGATCACCGAAATTGAAGCGGCGTGTCTCCGGGTAGAATTAGTGGCTCGTCAAGAGGAGATAAAGCGCCAAGAGGAAGTCTGGTCTCGGGAGTTGGCAGAACTACGAGCCAGTCAAGAATCAATCCTCAGGGGGTTAGAGATGGTGGATTTTGAAATTGAGGGGAGTCAGGTTGCCATCCTAAGAGCCAGAGAGACCATTGCCAAGGCTCGAGCCATTTTGGATGTCAGTGAGTCTAAATTAGGGGAATCCGTTAAGAAACGGGAAGAGTTGCTCCTCCAACAAGGACAACTTGAACAAGAAGGTGCAATAAGAAGCCGCACTATTGAAGAATCTCGCCAGCAGTTGGCCCAGCAATTGGCGATAAGTGATGATGATTTATGTCGGCAGGCTCAACACTCTGTGGAGGAGACTCGTCGTCGAGTAATTGACGAAGTGACGAATAAATTGAGGCTTTTAGGGGATCCATAATTTTGTTCTATTCTTTTATTCTTTATTCTTTTTGTAATAAGAACTTGTAATAAAAGGGAGAACTTTTTATAACTTCATTTTTTGGTTAATGAAATAAAGGTAATCTTTTGATTCTTTTACCTGTTGGCTACAAAATTTGTTTGCACAACAAATAACTTGTCATCAAAATGATTTAGTTGTTCAGGTAAAATAGTCCAAGGCTCATCTGCATAACTTAGACTGATAATACCGAGGTAATCGGGTAAGGATCACCAAATTTCGCCAGAGGCGGCCAATTGCGCATGGCTAGAATTTGATTGGAGGCGGTTCAAGGCTCTCATGCGTAACTTGAACTGGGCACACCAAGATGATCGGGTCAGGATCACTAGATTTCGGCAGAGGCGCCAAATTGCGCATGCCTGGTAGGAAAGAAGTTCAAGTGCTCATCTGCGTAACTGGAACAATTGGAGGCGGTTCAAGGCTCTCATGCGTAACTTGAACTGGGCACACCAAGATGATCGGGTTAGGATTCATCAGATTTCGGAAGAGGCACCAAATTGCGCATGCCTGATAAATAAGAAGTTCAAGTGCTCATCTGCGTAACTTGAACAAGTGGAGGCAGTTATACTCCTTGGGATCTGAACCAGATGTGACAGTTACTCTGTCATCATTCTAGTTTAGTTTAGGCATAGTATTTCTTCAGAAATTTGCCGTTGATCGGCATCATCATTCTATCGCCGTTCTGATTCATTAAGCGATAGGCTCCACTAGAGTATACCGTCTCCACAACAAATGGTCCTTCCCACTTGGGTTCAAATTTACCCTTAGTCTTGTGGGTTAGAATCATTAGCCTTTTAATAACCAGAACCAAGTCTCCTTATTTAAAGGTCCTTGGTTTAACGTTCTTATTGAACGTTTGCGAGATTCGGACTTGATACAACTCAATTTGTTGTTGAGCCCTAAGACGTTTTTCATCTAACGCCTCTAGTTCTTGTAATCTCTGTTGATGGCGCTCTTCTGTCGTCATCTTTGTGGACAAGGCCACTCTTAATGATGGTATCTGGATTTCAAAAGGCGAGACGGCCTCACTTCCGTAAACCAAGGAGAACGGGATAGCTTTTGTTGGGGTTCGAACGGTGGTGCGATAAGCCCACAAGCACTCTCCTAACTTTTCGTCCCAGTCTCGTTTGTTGGAAGAGACAAACTTCCGAAGGAGTTTAATGATTGTCTTGTTGAAAGTTTTGGCCAACCCATTTGCCGCGGGGTTATATGATGTCGAAGCAATATCTTTGATTCTGAACTTATCGTAGAATTTCGAGAACCCCTGGCTGATGAATTGCGGACCAATATCATGAATGATCCTTCAGGGGATGCCAAAACGGTAAATGACATGATATTTGATGAATTTAATCACATCTGTCTTTCTTATCTCTCTCATGGGCACGGCTTCAGCTCATCTTGAAAAATAATTGGTTATTGTCAGAATAAACCGATGTCCTCTGGATGACGGGGGACTTATTGGCCCCACAATGTCCATTCCCCATGCCTCAAATGGCCAACTAGCAACGGTATTGTGCAAGTATTCTGGGGGTTGATGAATAAAATTGGCATGTACTTGGCATGCATGGCACCGTTTAGCGTATGCCATTGCCTCTGTAATCATCTTTGCCCAGTAGTATCCCAGCCTTCTTATGCGGTCTCTGAGTTTTGGACCGGGCTGATGAGCTCTACACACTCCATCATGTGTTTCCTTCAGCACTTCATCTGCTTCTGCTTTTGATATGCAGCGTAGCAGTATACCATCACTTGACTTTCTATATAAAGTTTGAAGTGTACGGTCAAAGTAGAATCTCGGGGTCTTCCTCTTTATCGAGGCGGCTTCCTTTGGATCCTCTGGTAGTATCCCATATAAGGCGTAATCTATAAATGGAAACCGCCAATCATGGGGTTCCAGCATTAAGCCTGTCTGGCACACCTCCTTGGTTTGGAATACCGTATCTGGGTGGAGGAGTTCTCTGCTACCAATAGTAATGCTTTTAGCCTCACCTGGCGGGATTGCTAGTGTTGCAGCTAATACAGCAAGAGCATCTGCATAAACGTTCTCATTCCAAGATATATGATATATATAAAATTGCTCAAATACCCTGCTAGCTCGATGGCTAGTTGATGGTAAGAGATGAGGGCTTCATGTCTGACTTCATACTCGCCTGTCATCTGCTTGACGATGAGTTTAGAATCTCCATATGCCTCTAAATAGTTCACCCCCAGTTGCAGAGCCATTTTTAGGCAGATGATGAGTGCGTTGTATTCCGCCACATTATTCGTGCATGGTTCTATTAATGAGTAACCGTTAGGCAATACATGTTTATGTGGGGATATTATCACAACCCCACTCCAGCAGCAGATCTTCTAGCAGCACCATCAAAGAACATCTGTCATGGTTGTTCTTTACTAACTGTGTTGGCTTCTGACGTCTGTTTGGAATGGGACCAAATTGGATGGTCTGCTAAGAAATCGACGATCGCCTGTCCCTTCATGGCTTTTTGAGGGACGAAGTGTATATCATATGTCGATAGCAATAATGCCCATTTCGCCAATCGGCTGTTTAGGGATCCTGATTTTGTCATCAGGATTTTTTAAGGGATTAACCCGTAATATGACATGAATTGTTTGCCCTGTAAGATAGTGTCGTATTTTCTGAACAGCAAACACTAGAGCTAAACATTTTTTTTCGACCGGGGTATACCGACGCTCGGCTCCGATCATTGTCCTGCTTAAGTAATAGAGGGCATGTTCATGGCCGTGCTCATTATATTGAGCAAGTAATGCTCCTAAAGTAACATCCATGGCCCTTACATATATAAGGAATGGATGTCCAGGGATCGGTACCGTAAGAACAGGAGCTTTAGTGAGATATTCTTTGAGATCGTCAAACGCCTGTTGACATGCCTCATCCCATACGAAAGAAACCCCCTTTTTCATGAGTCTAGAGAATGGCTGGCATCGTCCTGATAAATTAGAGATGAAGCGCCGGATATATTCTAACTTTCCCTGTAACCCCCTTAATTCCTTAAGATTGCGGGGTGGTGGCATTTCATTAATTGCTTTCACCTTTTCGGGGTCAAGGAAAATTCCTTTTGAGATTATTATGAATCTAAGGAATTTCCCGCTGGACACCCCCATAAAAGACTTAGTGGGATTCATCTTCAAGTGATGTTTTCGCATAAGATCGAAGACTGTTCTTAAATTATACAGATGATCTTCTTTGTTTCTGCTTTTGACCGCTAAGTCATCCACATAGCACTCCACTATTTTGCGCAGGTGTTCTTTGAATATGACACTCATTGCACGTTGGTAGGTGGCAAAGGTGTTCTTCAATCCAAACGGCATCACTGTATAACAGTATACCCCCAGCGACGTTCTGAAAGCTGTGTGCTTTTCATCATCTAGGTGCATTTTAATCTGGTTATAGCCTGAGAAGCCATCCATAAAGGACATTCTCTCATAACCACAAGTATTATCAATCATCACATCAGTGATGGGGAGTGGAAATTCATCCTTAGGACATGCAGCGTTCAGATTTCGAAAATCGATGCATATCCGGATTTTGCCGTTCTTCTTACGAACTGGCACTATATTAGCCACCCAATCAGGATGTTGCTCTTCACGAATGAATCCAGATTTTATAAGCTTGTTGACCTCTGCAACTATTACCTCCATCAATTCCGGTCGAAAACGTCTTTGCTGTTGTTTAACTGGTTTGGCATCTTTTTTAATATTTAACCGGTGTGTGGCAATTTGAGGGTCAAGCACAGGCATGTCTTCGTAACTCCATGCGAACACGTCTATATATCTTTGATGAGAGATATAAGTTTCTCCTTTTCCAAGGGAGTTAACGTGTCGCTTATGAAAATGAGTTTCAGGTTTTCTTCCGTTCCCATATTAACTTGTACCAATTTGTCTTCTGTGGGCAGGTCGCGTTGTTCAAAGCGGACATCCAAGAGAGTGTCCATATGCTTAGCCCAGGAATCATCTTGAACATTAATTGGTTCCTCGTTGTTTTCTAGTGTGGCTGAAACCATATTGGCTGTCAAAGATTGAAACCAAGCACCGGTACTTAGATCTGAGTCATGATCAAGTGGAGGTGATTCATCATTGGCCGAAGAATTTTCTTCTTGTCCGGATGGTGATGAGGAAGGAGTAGATACATAGCCCAACCCCTTGCGAGTCTTTTGATAATAGTCTGGGCTCTTTCCTCTCGGTCTAAACGAGGGTATAAGATTCCATCGCCCTTTTTCAAAGTTTAATCCCAGTTTCTAGGTGAAATTATAACCCATTTTCTCCATCATTTGTCGGGATTTCTATTCATACAAGTGAAATTGTGGTGATATTTGTTCATCACTTTCACTGCTTTGTTTTCGTCGAGGTGACGTAATTACTCTACCGAACATGATCGGCTTTTGGGACCCATGTCGAGGAGGCACTTCAAAGAAGTGACATTTTTCCTTAATTATTTTAGACCGAGAGAGAAGGGATGACCTAAGTGGCAGATGGTATATCGCCAGAACTTCAAGTTCGGATAGGCCATCCACTTCAGTGAAAGTACAAGAGGGTTCAGATTCAGTAGCTATAGCAAGCTCGTAGACTAACTTCATATTTTTATTGATATTCCACTCAGCTTCTACTACATCAGCTACATTATTATCAAAATTCAAATTAAAATCTATGTGAGGGTTGATTTCATAATCACTCCCATCGTCTTCTTCAGGAAGCTCATACTCAGTATCCGCCTCGTTGCCGCTTTCGTCAGGCTTTTGAGGCTTACTAAGATCATTATTAGAGACTTCGTGGGCTGGCTTGTAAAGTAAAGTATCTGTGAAGTAATTTTCCAGCCCTTTAAATGGTTGCTTATCTGCAACTAGCGTCCAGACTTCTCCTTCTTCATTGCAATTTTCATGCATTGGTGGAGAGTCGACAGGACTATCATATAAGCGTGGATCCAAGGCCGTCCCAGTAGAATATTGTAGGAGGTATCTGCATCAATAACGTAGCAGGTGACCTCCGTCCTTAAGTCTCCAATTTGGCACCGCAGTCGGATTTTGCCAAGAGGACAACTGTTGTTAGCATTGAACCCGTAGATAGTGGTGTTTGTAGGCATCAAACGATGAGGAGATATTCCCAATAGTTGCATTAGCCTTCTGGGAATAACGCTTAGTGCAGACCCCGGATCGATTTGATTGCATTCCACCTTAGTGGATCTGACATATCCGGTGAAATATAAAGACCTATTATACTTTATATTCCTTACCTGCATGTCCTTCGGAGAGAAGGTAATCTGCGGGACCTGCCTCTTTACCTGATGACAGTTAGGGCAAGAGTCATATTCCTCGTCAGCTCGCTCGACGATCTGAGCTAAGAATGACTCAGAGTCTGCCAGGGCCTCACTTAATACTTCACGTGTTGATTTTAATAATCTCAACAATTAGTAAAGCATTACTCGTGCTGGAATATTAGCCAGCTGAGCTATTATATCGAATTTGAAGGAAGTCTCCTTGGCTTCTTTATTTCTAACAGGATTCTTCTGGAAACGAAGTCCCTTTCGTTTTGTTGGCTTCGCGAGTTCTTCATATATATCTTTCGGATCTACTTTGGTGTAGTCCTTGAGATATGTTTTTCCAGATCGAGTACCGGAAGGGCCTGCCCCATTTTGATGAGTGGCCATTGTTTCGGGCTCTTCTTCAGAATCTGTGAAGGCTCCCGAAACTATATATTCTTCCTTTATCTCTGCGGAAATGGCATTAACAGTCCGCTTTTTCCCTTGACCCCCTGTGGTAGTCCACTGCTCATCCTGCAGTAAATCAGGGTGGACCCACATAACTTCCCCCTTTTGGGTTGTTACGGGGACAAATCCTTCTTGAGCCTTATTGTGCGGATCATGGTTCTTCGTAATCAACTTCCCCTTTGGAATTGGGGTCACCCCTGCGGGGAACTCATGGATTCCAACCACTATGGTTGCCATATTGGCGGTGACTTTCTTTTGTTCCTCTTTAAGCGTCAGAACTCCAACTTCTATCAGTGCTTGGATTCTATTCTTTAGAGGGTAACAATCCCTAGTAGGGTGTCCAACATTCCGATGGTAGAGGCAATAATTGGGGTCGTTGGTCTTACCAGCGTCCTTCGGTTTTCTATTCTCCGAAAGTTTCAACATTCCCTTCCTTAGGAGGAGATGGAAGAGTATAGGCGTCTGTTCTGCCTTAAAAATATAGGTCCTCTCTTGTTGAGGCCTATTTTGCCTTGTGCCCTTCTGATTTTGGGGCTTTGGGCTCGGAGGATGATTTGTCTTTTGTGGAGCTGCCTCTGATGCCATTGCCGCTTTACCTTTATTTTTATTGTTATTTTGGACGTATGGCCTACTACTTCGAGTACTTCTTGATCCACGAGACTCTTCAACTCGACGAATCAAGTCCTCAACTTGTTCTCCTTGCTTAAGCAAATCCCTCCATGTCTTAGACTCTACGGCCCCCATTTTTAGGAGCACGTTAGTCTTAAGATTATGTCGACATGTCTCGACTAGAGTTTCCTGGACCATTCCGTATTTACAATGCACAGACTTCTCTTGGAACCTTTCTATAAAATCTTTTACTGTTTCTTGTTCCCCTTGTTTAGTTGCAAGGTGGGAATGAACCGTAATTTCGGTATCATCCTCAAAGAAACGTGAGAGAAATAGTTTCTCCACATCAAACCAGGTATTAATAGTACCTGGGGGCAGCTGTATAAACCAAGTAAAGGCAGGCCCTCGTAAGGTACTTACAAATACCTTAGTCATTATTAGGTCATTGCCCATCAAATGTCCTGCTTGGGACAAGAAGTAGTAAATATGTTGACTGGGAGAATATTTCCCGTCATATGACTCTAATTTGAGTGGTTTATACTTCTGAGGGCATGGTACCATATCCCATTCAGGTGGGTATGGTCTTGAGACCCCTGACTTTTTCAACTCCTTTTTATGCATCAGCGCTTCGAGTTGACTTTGCAATTTTTCTATTTTCTCTCCATGTGGATCATGAAAAGAAAATCTATCCTCGTCCTCGTGCATCGAGAGGGCTTTCTCTTCTTTTTCCTCTTCGTTCATTTTATTGAACAGAGTTTCTTTGCCCTTTTTGGCATTATCCTCAACAAATTTTGAGAGCATCATTTTAAGATCTTCAATCGTTTTTTGTTGCTCTCGAATCATTCTTTCCTGAGCTTCAAATCTCTGATTGATATCGTCAGATTTATCCGCCATATGTGATGCTGACTTTTGTAGCCGAGATGACGCAGAGGAATGAGGTGAAGCTATAGCTGAGTTATCGCTGTCATCGTCATAAGAACCTCTTACAAGCCTCTTATAGTTTCGAGGCGGGACGACTCCTGATTTAAGTCGAATGATATGATGAGGTTCTTCATCACTCGATTCTGAATCATCATCCGTCTCTATAATCTTCTTCCCTTTTCCCACCATATTGGAGGTTACAGCTCTCCATTCTTTTAGGGAAGCGGTTTTTGTCTTCTTAGTAGGGTTCTTGTCCGACTCGATTAATCGGTCGAACACCGATACCCTGCTCTTGGTGCAGCCACAGTTGTCCATTACAGCGGATACCGCTGTCATAAGCTGCTGACAGTGACAGACAGGTTCAGCTTGAACTTGTTCTATGCCTCTCTTCTTGGATAGATACTCCATGAGGTCAGTGACCTTAGCCATGGAGTCATGGGACCCATCCAACTAGAGCCGACTAATGGGCCGGGCCCGTGCCCGGCACTGCCGTGCCGTGCCACCGGCACGGCACGGTGGCCATGGGGCCGGCCCGCCTCGGCCCGCCGGCACGGCACGACAGGCCCGTGCCGTGGTTTTTTTAAAAAACAAAAAAAAAAAGGGGGGGGGGAAGGGAAAGTTATATCATATCATATGATACAAACCTTTGTTATATTATATATAATCAAATTACATTTATGTAATTACTCTATAAATCTCTTTAGAAATTATACAAAGCTCGAAGAGAGGGGAGAGGACCCTAGCCGTCACCCTCAACTTATTCTTAATATATTTTCTAAGAGATTTATAAGTTAAAAAAAAAATTGAAAATACATGAATATCCTTACAAATTTAAATACTTTTAATCAATCTTCATTTTCTTCCGGTAAACCTAAGATCTCTAGTACATCTTCTTCATTAGTCAAGCCTTGTTCCCTGTCTTCTGCGTCGTACCAATCCTTCAAGCAGACACACATCTCCAATGTGTCCGACGCCATTGAGGTTCTCAAGTACGTGAGCACTCTACCACCTGCGCTAAAAGCAGACTCCGATGCTACAGTAGATACTGGAGGAGTTAGTAGATCACGGGCCATGTTGGAAAGCCCGGGATATGTTTTTTCCTGTGATTTCCACCATGCCAAAATATCAAAGGATTCATACTTTTCAGGAGATGCGTTATCTTCATAGCTAGCTCTCTCTAAATAATAATGTAATTCATTAAAATATGTACTACTTTGTCTTGGCTTTTTTCTGTTAAATAGAGATGATATTATTGGATTACGAATTTCCCTTGTAAATGGTTCTTTTGTAGTTTGTGTTGGCACACCATACATATTTTCATAAGTTTTATACATAATATCTAAACATGTTTTAATATCATTAAGTAAATCCCTCACATTATTTTCATAAGATATATTTGTATAAAATAAATCTATTAATATTTCAAGTCCATCTAACTTGCAACGGGGATCCATAATAGTTGCAAAATATATTAAGTATGGAAAATCTTTAAAATATTTATTAAATTTAATTTCCATAGGTCGAACAATACTTTCAAGTATAGAGTGGTTTCTACATTCATTAAAAATCGAAGTAATTTCGGTTAAATAATATAATGCAATGTGTGTAGTTGGGTAATAACTTCCTGACAGTACTCTAGATGCATCTTCAAATTTGCCTAAAAACTTAGAAATGCAATGCAACTGGTGCCATTCATTATTATCTAAACTATACATTGGTGTCTCCATTTCATTAAAAGCATTTATTACATTTTTATACTCAATAGCTATGTTTAACATTTTATATGTAGAATTCCATCTTGTTCTAACATCTATAGGTACAATTCTAGGTGATATTTTCATATTTTTACATATTTGTTTAAATATTTGTCTTCTTGGCCTACTATTTTTAATAAAAAGTAATGTATACCTAAGTTTCATTAGTGAATCATTTACTATTTTTAATCCATCTTGAACGCATAAGTTTAGTATGTGGCAAATACACCTAACGTGGAATAATTTTCCATCTAGAATTGGTTTTGTATAATTTTTAAGAATTCTAATTGCGGCCGTATTTTCAGAAGTATTATCCAAGAAATGGTAAATATTTTATTGTCTATTCCAAAAGCTGAAAATACATTTAGCATGGTTTGTGATAAATTTTGTGCATTGTGAGGAAATTCAAATACCCTAAACCCTATTATTCTTTTCTGTATGCACCATTCTTGATCTATATAGTGTGCCGTCATGCATAAATAATGAGTCATATTTCTAGCTTCCCAACTATCTGCAGTTATTGCAACTCTAAAAATTAAAGAAGAAAAAATAGCTATTAAAGTGTCCCTCTGCTCTTTATATAGTTTGAACATATCAGATGTAGATGTTGAACGTGGGACTTTTTTAAATTCGTCAGTAAATGATGATTTACAAAATCTTTCAAATTTGCGATTTTCCGAAAAAGTAATTGATTGTTCGTCATGTATTACAAATCTTGCTAAATTTTCTCTTGTTTTAATTGGATCATATTTACGTATACCTAATGATCCACCTAATGTGTTTATTTGTGTTTGATGTGGTACATTTGGTAGGTGATTTTTTTCTACGTGTCTTTTAAGATGACCCGTTCCGTTACCTACAGGAAACGAATAAATTTTATGACAGTGTTTACACTTAGTTTTTCTAACATTGTTTTCTATTATTTTTTCAAAATGTTTCCATATGTCTGATCTAACAGCCATAGTAGATGCGGTAGTTTGTGTTTCGGGTATGGTTGTATTAGTTGTTTCTTCCTGAGATACAAAAAATGGTACTTGAGGAGGTTGTTCTAAGGGTTGACATAGATTTTGATATTCTTCATCAGTTAAAAAAGGAGTAAAAGAACCCGTGGCTTGAGAGCAAGAAGCACCAGACGAGTGTGGATCCATTTTAATAAAATCCCAAAAATAACTAATTAAAATTCTCAAAAAAACTTTAAATTATAAATACCTAGTTAGAGAGATGAAGCTGGAAACCGAAATAGCGAAAAAACCTTGCTTCAATGAGAAAACTTGCTTGGATCTTGTTTGGGAGACTTGCTTGCTTGAGACTTCTTGATCACTTGATTGAAACTTGCTACTTCTTTTGCTTGAGACTTCTTGAGAAATAAAGATTTTAGGAGATTTTTTAGAATGAATTTAGTGTATAAGAATGATGAATGGTAATAGAAGAGATATTAAGGTATTTATAGTTGAAGAAAAGGTTTAATTTGTAAAAAAAATTTACAAACCCCCCCAACGGCTATTTTGATCGTTGGGGGAGAAATCTGTAAATTTTTTTTGCAAGAAACCCCCCAACGGTTATAAAAATAGCCGTTGGGGGGTTATTTGCAAAAAAAAATGCAAAAACCACCCCAAACACCCCAACGGTCATATTTAAAAAAAAAAAAAAAAAAAATTCCGGCGTGCCGGCCCGTGCCAGGCACGGCCCGGCACACCGTGCCTAGGCGTGCCGCCGGCACGCCCGGCCTCGGCCCGGGCACGGCCAGGGCCGAGGTGGCGGGCCGTGCCGTGCCGGGCATGTGCGGGGCCGGGCGTGCCCAACGGGCCGCCCGGCCAGTTAGTCAGCACTACATCCAACTTTTGAGAGGGTCTAGCAACCCACTGAAGCTTCTTAGGATCACTGGAATCCATTTCTGGTACACTGATGCGACGATCAGTCCTGATTCTGTAGTCGGGTTGATCTACGCGGAACTTAGAAACAGTTTCGCGTTTTGGAACGCGGGGCTGAAAATTAGCTTCGCGTTTTATCTCGTGGGGCTGAAAAATAGCTCCGCGTTTTGCTACGCTAACCTCGCGTTTTACGCTGGCTTGGCGTGCCTTCAGAAGTTTCTCTTCTGGAATCTTAGCCCCGCGTGGAAGAAAATTCCTGCACGCTGGCTTATTCTTGTGATTAACACAAGTCATAACTTCGCGTCTAGCGCGATTTTTACGATTAACGACAATTTGCCAATCGTTTTTGCGATTTACGTGGAGCTGAGGCATCTCGCGTTTCTCGCAAGTACTACTGGCTTCGCGTTTCTCGCTAAACTCAGTATTAGCCTCGCATGGAGAATCAAACGCCGGCTGTAAGAAAATTTTATTTTCGCGTTCCTCGCGAGTGTCAAAAGTCTTGCGTTTCTCGCAAGTTGTACTGACTTTGCATTTATCGCTAAGTCCAGTAATAGCCTCGCCTGGAGAATCACACGCTGGCTGTGAGGAAATTTTACCCTTGCGTTCCTCGCGAGTGTAAGAAATCTTACGTTTATCGCAAGTACTACTGGCTTCGCGTTTCTCACTAAGCTCAGTAGTAGCCTTGTGTGGAGAATCACACGCTGGCTTTAACGAGATTTTATACTCGCGTTTCTCGCGAGTATCAGAAATCTTGCGACTAGTGCAAATCTTACTGGTTTCGCATTTCTCGCTAAGCGCAGTAATAGCCTCGCGCAGAGTATCATACACTGGCTTTTCCTTGCGATCAATGCAAGTTGGGACTTCGCGTTTAACGCGATAATGGCTGGTTTCGCGATTAGCGCGAGCCAGTTTGCGAGGGACCATAGCCTCGCATTCTATGATGTTAGCTCCGCGTCTAAGGCGGGCTTTGAGGGCTTTACGCCTTACTCTCCAATTTCTGTTTCGGAGTTGGGTTCTGGTCAATCCAGTTCCCAGGTCTTCTTCGGCAGTCAGGAAGTCATCATCTGCTGGGATTTCCTGTCCGAACACCGGCTCTATGGCCGCGGTCTCCACGGATCCCCATTTTTCAGTGGATACCTTTTTACCCATTGCTCAGGTATTGGAGCACACGCGACGATAGTGTCGTGTCTCGTTCAGGTTACCTGATGATTCAGAGGAGAGGTATTCCTCGTACTTCTGCTGGTCGATTTCAACGACCAGCATGTTTACATCGGATCCGATCATATCGACGTCCGATTGCGCCACAATCTCTTCTTTAGTGAAAGAGACGACTCCCACTGTGGTTGCCAGTTTGTTCGCCGCAAAAGTTTTGCTTCTTTCCATTGAATACAACTTAGATTACAATGAAAGTGAACAAGAAAAGAAGAACAAACGAGAGCATTTTATATCTCAATCTCTCTCTTTTACAATGATTTATGGGATCTGTGGCGATGGAATCTGTCAAGCAGCTCCTTTGGACGATCGGGCGTCGAACTCTTCTCTCTTGAAGGTGGCGGCCGACTGTAGACGATCTTCTCTGGTCTTTCACGAACTCAAAACTCTATGCGTAACTTGAATTCTCCAAGATGCCGAAAAGAAGAAGAAGGATAACAGCCGAAAGAAAAAAAAGACCCCTAGGGCTTCCCCAAGAGGGTATTTATAGCCTTAGGATGATTTGAGAGTTTCTATCTAAATAGAATTTGTTCTCATCAAGGATTCCAATCAAATATCTTAGTTTTGATTTAAATCTCTTGATTTAGAGTTCTGATCGGACTTGATTTGGGTATTTGGATAAGCCCAAATCATAATCTTAATCAATTTGAGATTCTGAAAATCTGCTCACGCGGAGTTAATCTCATCAAATCGCGAAGCTAGGAACCAGAACGCGGAACTAATGCGGAGCTATTGAATAGCTCCGCGTTTTTTTCAAACGCGAGGCTATTATAGCCAAACGCGGGGCTGCGGAGTTAGCTCCGCGTTCTGTTGTGGAAAACTCTATTTACTTAGAAATTTTCACTGCCAACAGACCTAATATAACATTCTCTGTGAATTTATTAGTAAGATGTAGTCATTATCTTACTCGAAGACATTGGAATGGAGTTAGTATATCTTGTGGTATCTTCAATAAATGATTAGTATTGGTTATTTTATTTAAAAGATTCTTAATCAGAACTAAATTATTATGCAAATACAAGATATATATCTTAGTCACATAATGCTTGCTCACAAATATATTATCTATTTATATATTGTAATACTTTTGTATCATATCACTCAACAAAACAAACTATAGTTGCTATTTCTTTAAATCGTACTGAGATAATAGCAATTCATAAGGCAAGTCAAAAATGCATTTGTTTAAGATCGATGATACAACACATCAAAGAGACATGTGATCTATCATTAAAGAGAGAAGCTCCAGCAACTCTCTATGAAGATAGTACTATATGTATTACTCAAATAAAAGGTAGATACATCAAAAGGACATAATGAAGCATATTTCACCAAAGTACTTATGATCTTCAGAAGGATAGAGAAATTGATGTCAACAAATTCATTCCGATGATAATCCAACATATTTACTCACCAAATCATTACCAACTACAATGTATGAGAATATGCACAAAATTAGAATGCATCAGCTACTAATGTTTTTTTTAATCAAGGGGAGTTTTAAAAAGAATAGTGATTTTTGCTTTCACTAGGATTTTTTGCCAATGGGTTTATTCTAGCAACTGTTTCTGCTTAAAATTTTGAACTAAAAAAGAAAAATAAAAAATAAAGAGAAAAAATGCAAATCCTTATTATTAAAATTCATTACAAGATGATTATAGTCTCTCTTTCTTTTGATTATGGAAAAGTATGAGGGTAGAGATCTAGCCTGAGCAACTCCTTGATTATATTGACAATCCGACGATAGTAGAACTAGATAATGTTACATAAATATTTTGCTTAAAATGATGTTATCTCCTCATGATGGTTTGTTGTTTTTGTTTTAGAGCATGAGTTCTTGATGACTTTAAATTTGCCTTAAAATATAAATTCTATATCACTTACTGTCTTTATTTTAGAGTATGAACTATTAATGGCTTGTTTATTTTGATTTTAGAATATGAATTCTAAATTTTTCTCCTAGAAGGTAGAAAATAATCTCGTCATAAAGGGAAAAAAGATCATTTTTTGATTTTCTGCTATAAACTGTAGGTGATAAAATCAATTTCTATGCAAAGAAAAAAAATTCCATTCTTATTTTGGAACAATATGAAATTTTTATTACAAACGGGCTCCACTGGGTCGCTACCTGGAGGTAATTACCACCAGTTGACAGTCCAATCAAGATCATAGGATCCGACTTTTTGCAGTTTTGATCGTCTCATCTTGAGCTTCATTTTGATATGGACTATTTTCTGAAATTTACCCCTGGCAGACTGTTCCACCTCGATCTTTAAATGGATCCTATTTTTGAAATGAATAGGGATTAGATTTTTCAATTGGTTTTGTAATAGAATTAGGATCTAATCCAACTTATGGTGATAAAATTACTCTTATAAAAAAAAGTTTCATGAGCTCTATGGTTCAAGCATTTACCATATTATTAATCTTTGTGATGAAATAAAAGCTTTGTTTTCTCATTTAACTTCTTTGTGGAAAGATTAGGATGCTATCTTTTTTTTACTGTTAGCTACTTTTCTGAGAGATTTATTTCCATGGGACTAATTTTTCATAAATGAAATACTTGTTTTGTATAAAAATAGTAAGACCAAGTTTTGTATCATTAAATCTGAATAAATTTAAGATAAATCATAAAAAGTAAAGATTATGAGGAGAATGTTTAGAGAAGCTTCTCTAGATATAGGATGGTTGACGAGATTTGAGGTCAATTGGACTTAAAATCGCAAAAATGGTCTCTCGAAACATATACAAAACTGCTAATATGTTGATTTCTCACCTTTCGGTCGCCAGAATTGACACCAAATGCTCTATAATAATTATAGAACGAAGAAAAATTGCAGGTGGGCCCTCTGGGGCCCCCTGGATGCAAATAATGCAGAATCAATTTGGTTTGAGTTAAATTAGATCAACGGTCGAGATTTAAACGTTAGTTTTAAAGTTTGGATTTGGCTTATCATAAAACAAGGATGAGATATCTAAATCATGGACGAGAGACTTGATAGAATAGGTAACAAAAAAGATAAATTAGATCAGATTGCTAAGGATGAGAAGATCGTAACCAAGTCGATCATAACCGTCACTTTCAATCATCAATTTTGAATAAGCATAAATCTCTCATCCAGAGTCCAAATTAGGCAGATGATTATGATAAATCAAAGATTTCAATAACAAAAATCTAATGAAGCAAATATATCGCAAATTAGAGTTTGAAAGTTCTTAATAAGAGGCGATTTTATCTACCTGACCATGATAGGCCATTTTGAGCTTCTAGACAAGCATAATAAGCTCATATTTGGGTTCTTAGATTAATTATAGGAAAATTTATAGAAAGAACGAACTTGATTTGAGGCGGTATAATGCTTGCTTAAAAGGGTTTGACCGCAAACTGGTATGATTTAACGATAAAAAAAAAAAAAAAAAATCTAAGAGTAAATATTTTTTTTATCACATTTTCTTCATTCAGAGGCAGAATCAAAAGTGTGATCAGTCAACTCAGGGCTACTCAGACTAGAGAATTAAAAATAGATTCGAATTGGAGTGATTCAATTTGTATCAAAATATGTCAGTCCAGATATAAAATTTGGTAAGAATTTGAATGATCATCAATAGATATGATTGGGACAAAGCGATGGGATTAAGAAAATGGAAGAAACAAAATGAGACTAGCTCTTTTATGAAATTCTAGAGCATAGAAATTAGACAAACTAGAGATCTCGCAATCACAAAATAACTACGAAAATTTGTATCAATACAACCACTATTTGTTGACTAGTACAATAGTAAAGGGTCCTTGGACCAACACATGTATCCTGTCACTTGTCAAAAATGTGGTGGGTAACGATTTCATTATGGTCCGGCTCTTCATTGGAATATTAAGAAGGATTATATTTGAACAGTTTAGAACTCTTCCTTTTGGATCCATCCATTCATGGTCCAAGATGGAATCTCGGTTACTCTTTCAGTTTTGTGAGGATGATACCGAGATTACCATGCCAAAACTCATTGAAGAGAAACAAAAGAAAGTAGAACCAGTGAAAGACTTCATTACAAGATTCAAAATCCTTTCCTTGAGATGTCGTGAAGGGATATTGATCTCTATGTTACTAAAGACATATTGACACAATCTTCTAGCAAATATTGAGTCTAAAATAGGAGCTATAAAAGCTCATTCCTAGAAGAATGTACAAGATCGAGCTGAAATTATAGAAAAATCAATTTCTAGATTATCAATAGTTGACAAGGGTAAGCCATATATAGAAAATACAAGCAACACTACGTCATTCTCGATGTTTAAAGGAAAGAAGTGGTAGTGGTGGATACTACTTACGGCAACAGTGGCAAAAGAAGAGTAACCCATCAGCAACACAAGTTATTCTTCTGGTCCAACAAACACAACAATAGTATTTGTTCAAGAACAATCAGGTTGAAATTAATTTCCATATGTTCTTAAAAGCAAAAAAGTCACAATTAACTAAACCCAAGAGACCAGAAGTAATGTTTCGATATTGTGCATTCCATTGGATCGTTAGTCATCCTATCAAGGATTGTTTCAACCTAAAGAATATGATCCAAGCACTCTTATACATGGATACTTATTGGATAGAAAAAGGTAGCCGCCACCATATGATCCCTCTGCAGTCTGCGGGAGACTTACCTCCTATTGCTACTAAGGATAGAGTGAATGTCCACAAAAATGAAAAGGAGATGGGTCAGATTTGATCCAAACCGTTAGCAAGAAAAGGCATGACACCTATCCCGACTTTGCAAGTTGAGGTTATGTTGATTCATCTATATCTCTTAGGCAATAATAGTGGACCATGGTTACTTCAAAGAAAGGGGCCAAGGCAAAAAAGATGAGTATGAATTGCAATGTCATCTTCTCTACCTAAAAAAAAAGAAAACTCACTAGAAAATCTTGTTAGTGACTCAGAAGTTGAATGAATCATCCTAATGGCAAAGTCTTCTCCACCAAAAGGGACCCAATTAGGTAAACTGTGTCTCAAACAGTATAATGCATCAACTCTTAATCCTCAATAACTGAGTATGTGAAAGTAATCAAAACCTACTGCTCCTCTAGGTGAAAGTAAAACAAAGAAAATTAGGTTCGATAAGTCATTATGAAAGAAGATAGCTGAAGGATTGTTGGCTCTATTTTGGTTTGACAAACTAACTCAATTGGTGAACATCCCAACTTGGATCACCATGTATGAGCTACTTCACATGTCTAAAGAAACCAAACATGCAATAAGAGAAGTTTTGGTTGTCTCTGAGCCTTCCTAGCTCATCTTCCAAAACTCGAGAATAAGCAAGTCCATGCAGTGTTCTATCATTATTATTGTCACCATGTTACCACCACACCAAGCATAACCTTTACTGCAAAAGTTATCTTAATTAAAGAATCAAGTCATGATAAATCATTATACTACACGGGCTATATTGGACAAGTTGAGAGGATAGTGATGAATCTATGATCCACTCTAATCATCATGCATGTAAAGTTATTCCAGTTTTTGCACGTTCCCATCAACAAAATTCTAGCATGACTACAACCAGACATGTCTAACTCAATGCATAAATCTATCGACCTATTCGAAAAAATGACGTTAAATGTCAAATAGATGATCTCAAAATTTAGTGATATGTCATGTTATTGATGCTGACACTTCATACAATCTTCTACTCAAGTGACCATACATTCACTCGAACCTGATAGTTCCATTAACTTTACATCAATCCTAAAGTACATTGATGGATAAGATGTAGTCGAAATGGTCTATGTAGAAAGGTGATCATTCAAAAATACTTCATAGGCTCCATCCTCTATAAGGATTAACAGGACAATGAAGCAGGATTAGAACCAGACTAACAATGATTCACTTGATTTAAACCCACTTATAATTAATGTAACTAATATTGATGTTGATCCTAGCATTGATGATAAAGGAGAATGAGTCCTAAATGACAATGTTGCTTTCGAGTATGGGCTAAGTGTCTCTTAAATGATTAATTTGTAACTGAAGAAGAAAATTTGCTAACTTCAAAATTACACAAAATATTCACGTTATAATTATTGCACACTTAATATATATAGTAATAGAATGCTAAATTATGGATGACTATACTCGTTCTCTATTCATGGTATGACCTATAATTTTCAATCGAGCTAGTCTGCAATCATAAACACCATTCGAGGATTATGATGAAGAACCAAAGTCTCCTCAGTTCTATGATTATGGACTCAAGTCCTTGAAGATGATGAAAATATAATCCGCATTTAATTGAATGATTAAATTTTAAAAAAGGCCATCATGCCCCTTTGAAATCTTTCATCTCGAAAGGTACAGGAAATTGACTATTATGATGGACTCAAAAAGGTTTGAGATATGTCACCCTCGATACTTCACGTCACTAGATTAATCTTTTCAATTATCAGAATGGGAATCTGAGTCAGTCTTGGTGCTATTTTTAAAAATCTCTCTAATAAAATGACTTCAACCGCTATATTTAGCAATGAAGAAGAGATCCCTCATGATAGATCCATACCTTGGGCTCAGCAAATGGATGCAAAATAGAAGTTATATTTTGAATAATATGAACTTCAACAGAATATCAAATCATCAAGATCAATATAAGCAATGAAAAAACTTCGAAACCTGTATCCTTAAGTAGAATTTAAGTCCAAAAGAGCTAAAGGATTGATTATGCTGATTAAAGAATATATGGACGTCTTCACTTGGATTTGTGAAGATATGCCTGGAATGGATCCACAAATCACTCAACACCGCCTCAATATTAAACATGTAAAAAACTAGTGAAACAACAACAATACAAGTTGAAACCAAAAATGCAATTGGTGATAGAGGCTGAAATAAAAAAAGTTAATTGCTTGTGGATTCATTAGTGCGGAGCAAACTCGACTTGTTAGCTGATATCATCCCAAATATGAAGAATAATGGTTAAGTCAGAGTGTGCACTAATTTCAGATATTTGAATGAAGCATGATTAGAAAGCGAAATTCATCTTCCAATCACTGACATAATGATCAATAATACTTGCACTTTGAAAGTATGTCCTTTATAGATGGATTCTTAGGGTACTATTGCATATATATATATTTTCAAGATCTTCAGTTTGCTTGATTCTTATGTCCTAAAGTATAGCATTCTCCTATTTCCATTTTCTTAATCCTATTCACTCATCCTTTTATGTTCTATTGATGGTCGATCAGAAATTTACCATTTCTATATTTAGACCTATATCTTTTGATAATGAATGAATTGCTTCGATCAAGTTCCATTATTGCATTCATTGTTCCGTATAGCCCCAAATTAACTGACCATATGTCAAATTTTGGTTCTGGATAAAGGAAATATGGTCAAAATAAGTTTGCGTTCAGATTTTTTATCGTTAAACTGCGCCTATTTGAAGGAAATATGATCATAATAACTATAACACTCCAATTCAAAACATGGGTAATCAGAGATGTTCGTGATGTACTCATAAGAAAAATATGCCAAGTTCACTCGTTATAATTCAAAGCAGAAAGAGATTTCAAATAATAATAATATAATAGTAAAAGAATAAATAGTACACAAATAAAATCTCAATTAAAATAAATTTTACAAAAAGAATAAAATGGACATAGCCACAAAATCAATTCTTCATCTATTCCTCTTAATAGAAGTAAATATAAATATTCACAAGTCTAGAATGCACCAAAAACATAATAATGAAATTTATTCAAAAGAGGACCGTCATCTACTATTCATATGCTTTCTCTTTAAAATATGCTAGATTCTTTTCTAGTTCAAATAGGTCCACCTCTATGTCTAGCCATATGTAATCATGTTAAGCGACAAAATATATTTTTAACAAATAATAGGAATCTATAAAATTATTAAATGAAGGAAATATGGCAACGAACCATTTAATATAAACCAATTTACTAGAATAATAAAATCAGGAAATCAAAGTATGTGACAACATCAACAAATATCTTGGATTTTATATATACAAAACTTCAGTCTTATATCATGTAATTACTTTGAAGTCTAAAGTATTAAGTTTGAAAACTGTGGGAATCGAATTTCTTATATTTTAAATGTATCTCACGTATATCCAAGAAAATAATTATTGGCTCTGAAAATGACACTAGACAAACATGATATAGGAAATATGAAAGATGAAGTCGTATATTCGCCACCTTGTATCATACCATGGTTAAGTAACAATGATAAATTATGATCTTTAAAATACAGTCAATTTTCACTTTTTAATTTTTCCCAGCCTCCATGTCATTACAGTTCATCTAATTATAGTTTTAAAAGCATGTGTAGTGTAGTAATAGAATATATTAATAACATGATTTATTAATATAATTATTTACAGTCACTGTATAGTTCTCAATTAACAATATAATACTTTAAGTATCTAAAGTAGATTAGCCAAATTAATAAAAATAAATTAGTAAAGATAAAAAAAAAGCACAAAACATGATACGATGTGTACTCACATAATGAATAACAATAAAATTAATTATTTGAAATACAATTTCCTATGAATAATTTAATAAATAAAACAAAGAAATTATGATCAACAATAATAATATGATAGCATGTCGAATGAGACAATGGGTACTCACCTCTTTCAGTAAGTTTTGCCTTTTGAAATTATGATATTAAGTTATGTAATCTACACAAATAAAACATTCAAATTAGGATAATACTAATTTTTGTGACCACAAATTACTTTTTAAACAATAATAACCTAGGTTTATGTGCTTCCATTTGTTTGATAGGTTAACTGATTAGTGAAGCTATTTTAGGGATTTTCTTGATTTTTAAAATGTTATTTAAGCTCATTTTGAGATTATAGAATCTTAATAGATCTAGTCTATCTAACGGGTTTTGATATGAATTAAATGAGTTTATGTCTCAATTAAGGGTTACTGGGGTTCGGGTAGATAGTAACATAGTGTACTAACTTAAATCAAGTGGATTCGGGTTCAGGTTTACTATAAAATGGCATGACTTATGTTGTCTTAAGAGTTATAGGGTCAAAACTAACTAGAATCTAATCTAATAAGAAACATGAGTAGATTATAGTAAAATTGGTTAAAATTTAATCTCAACGGGTTTAGGCCTAAATTATTGAGTCCTGGTTGGTTCAGTTATATGATCTAGATTTAAGAGTTTATTTATTGCATAAGTTTTGGATTCAAATTAACTAATATCCAGTATGAATAAAAGAGAAGAAGGAGTTAACACACAAACCTTTGGAGAAGGGGAAGAAGATGGTTGATCTTTGATGAACTTGGGCTCCAGCGAGGCTCCGAATATGGTGATGCATGTGAGTTGACTTAGGTTGGAGAAGAGAGAGTGGATAGTGGTGTTGGTTGGATGAAAGGATTAGAGAAAAATAGAAAGATAAAAGAGAGATTGGGTTATGAGTTTAGGAAAGGATTACTTAAAAGATAAGTTCAGATTTGTTTTGGACATAATGGAGTTTGGGATTAGGATTGTTATGATGAGATTTCTTATAGTAGATAGGATAATTAAGTTGATTTGGGAAGTTAGAAAGAAAAGCCATGCATGTTGGAGGGATGAGAAATGAGATTGTTGGAGGGGATGAGGAAAAAGTATCATTTTCTTTTGAAACTTAAATGTTTGTTTTCAAATAATTCACACTTGACAAAATAAGGCATGAAATAATCAATATGGGTTTGGATATTACAACTCCTCTAACTGATAATTTGATAAGTTACATAATTCCACAGTTAAGAAATAACACCTTTGATTCATGAGATGGCAATGCATATTATTATCAGGTACTAGAAACAACTTGGTTATAAAAGTGTTATACATGGATAAAGGAAAAGCTAGCTCTATTATTAGCAAAGAAAGAGTTAGTGACAAAAACAAATCCTAAATCAAAAGAAATCAAAACAAAAAAAGCTACAGAAGAATTTCAAAAGGGATTTCACTTCAGCAGTAAGAAGTTTCAGGCTTTCTTCAACAGCAACTTCCACCTTAGCAACAGCTTGTTGATGCAGGGTGTCTTCTGAGTTAGTGACAGCTGAATCAAGTTTAGCCTGGACCTCTAGTCTTTGGTTTAATCGTTGCAAGGTTAGTTGCCAAAGAGTTTCAGCTGGCTTTCATCGTTAAGTAGCAAGAAGTCATGTGCTGAAGCACAGTCTCATGATCCTTAATCTCCTTCATGATTTCTTCAAGAGTATGATGCACGACATCAAGCTCACGGTTGATTCGAGTAATAATGGATTCAGGTTTATGAATGTCCTAAGCCAGAAGTTAATCTACCATCCTGCTTCTCAACTATAGATTGATCTAGCTTGCTGCTCCTTTAATAATTCTTCTTAAGATTTACAAAATTCTCCAAGGAGACAATTGAATTTGTTAGCAAAAATATAGGAATAATACCAATGCAACAACCAGCGGAATCTAATAGTTAACTAAAGAGAAAAATAGCAGAGGCAGAGAACACATAAATTTAACGTAGTTTGGCAATGTGCCTACGTCCACAGGGACACGATCGAAAACTTTCACTATATCAAAAGAGGATTACAACTCTTTAGTTCTCAACCACAAGAGAAATTATGATGAAATCACACAAGAATTTGAGATTAAATTCTAACCTCTTGTTACAGTGATTTCTTTAACCCTTTGCTTCCTTCGGCTGTAAGAACAAAGGAAGCACCCCCACCTCCTTTCTTCTGTGGAACGCTTTTGTTTCTTTTCTTTTGGCCAATACAAACCCTAGCACACACCCCAATATATATATATATATATATATATATATATATATATATATATTAACGGGTTTGGATGGGTTTGGGACCCGTTTCATGGACCGAAATCCGCTGCGGCAATAAAGCTCCATTAACAACAATCTCTCACTTGGAGACCTATTGCAAAAAATTGTAATCTCTATACCTGATAATTCTAGTGTCCAAAGTTTTTACCTAGATCGTTCAAAGTCCCAATTTCAGCATTCAAAATAAATGCACCAAAGTTGAGCAAGCACAATTTTTTCCCATCAATCGACTTTGTCAATATATCTGCAAGATTGTTACTGCTCTCAATTTTCTCCAACTTCAATTTACCATTCTCTAACAAGGATCTAATGAAGTGATATCTCAAATGAATATATTTAGTCCGTGAATGATACGCTGAGTTTTTAGCAAGATGAATTGCACTCTGACTGTCACTGAACAATCTGCAATCCACTCCATCAAAATCCAACTCACTCATCAATTCTGCAACCAAATAAACTCCTTACTTACTTTTACAGCTGTAACATACTCAGCTTTTGTTGAAAATAAAGCAATAATTGATTATAATATCTTACTACTGTCCCTCCTATAGTAAAGATATAACTTGTAGTGCTCCTGCCATTGTCTCTATCACCCGCATGGTCTGAATCCACAAAACCTTGCACATCAATGTTATCAACCCAAAACACAAACAATACTTTGAAGTACTTTTTAAATACCTGAAAATCTATTTCACTGCTTGCCAATATTTTTTTCTAGGATTCTTCATGAATCTACTCACTACTCCCACTGCAGTGCAATATCTGGTCTTATACTTACCATTGCATATATGAGACTCTCAACGGCCGATGAATAAGGCACATTTTTCATGTGTCTCATCTCCTTATCTGTCTTAACACTTTACTCTTTTGACAATTTAAATTGACCACCAAGAGCTGTAGTTACCAGTTTTGCATTCTCTATATTGAATCCCTCCAACACTTTCTTGATGTACCCCTCCTGAAATAACCACAATTTCTTACTTTTCTTATTTTGGGTAATTTGCATCCCAAGAAATTATTTTGCCTCACCCATGTCCTTCATAGAGAATATCCCTGCCAACTTTTTCTTCAGATCATTAATTTTCTTCTTGCATATACCTGCCACAAGCATATCATCTATATACAAAGTAAATATAATAAAGTTACTATCCTTAAACTTTTGTAGATATACGCAATGATCTGAACTGTATCTGGCAAAATCTGAATCCAACATAAATTTGTCGAACTTCAAGTATCATTGTCTCGATGCCTGTTTCAACCCATACAAGCTCATTTTCAGTCGACATACCCAATTCTCCTTTCCTTTAACTTCATATCCCTTCGGCTGTTTCATGTATATTTCCTCCTCCAAATCAACATGAAGGAAAGAGTTTTCACATCAAGCTACTCTAAATACATTTCTTTCACAGCCACAATACTCAATATTATTCTGATAGAAGTTATCTTGACAACTGGTGCAAATATCTCATTAAAATCAATACGTTTCTTTTGACAGAATCCCTTCACCACAAGTCTAGCCTTGTATGTTTGTATCCCTCCTGTCTCATGTTTTATCATGCATATTCATTTGTTATGCAATACTTTCATCTTTGTCGGTCGCTTCACCAATTTTCATGTGTGATTCTCCTCCAAAGAAGATATCTCATCACGCATGGCTTGCTCCCATTTAAGACGAAACTTATCCTGCATAGCCTCTTGGTAACATTCTGGTTCACCTGCATCAGTATATAAAATATGATATAAAGGAAGATAAAGTTTTTCTCCTCAAATTGGGAACACATCTGATAAAGAATTGAAACCATCTGCTTCAGTCAGTGGCTCTCTCTCCTGTTCGGTCTCATCCGAACCTTGTGTATTCTCAGGTGTAACCATTTCTTCTCCTTCAGATATATGTATTTCTTCATTTCTTTTATCCATGTGATCCATCCTATCCTGTGGCTTATCCAACTCTAAGTGCTCTTTATCAACTGTTTTCTTACTCTTACTCTCCATTCGGTCTTTATACATACAGCCTTCATTGAATACTACATCTCTGCTACGAATCATCTTGTTATACTCATAATTGCACAAGTGATAACCATATTCATCGCCACCGTATCCAATGAATGCACACTTCTGAGATTTAAAATCAAGCTTCTTTTTCATCTCATGATCCACATGTGCATATACTATACAACCAAATACTTTTAAGAATGAATAATTCACAGTCTTACCAAACCACACCTCTTCTGGAATTCCTCCATCAAAAGTACTGCTGGACTCCTGTTGATCAGATAAACTGTCGTATCTATAGCGGCTCCCCAAAGTTGCAAAGACAAAGTTGCATGTAGTCTCATACTCCGAGCTCGCTTAAAAATGGTCATATTCATCCTCTCAGCTACGCCATTCAGCTGCGATGTCCTCGGTAGAGTCTTCACTCTCCTGATCTCGTGGGTAGAACAATAGCTATCAAACTCCTTATTGCAAAATTCCCTACTATTGTCTGACAACAAATATTTCACCTTCAAATCTATTTTATTCTCAACAAGAGCTTTCCATACCTTGAAGATCTTGAAAACATCAAAGTTTTGCTTAAGTGTAAACGCCCATATTTTCCTACTTGCATCATCTATGAAAGTAACAAAATAAGAATTATCTCCAAGAGATTTCGCCGAAAAAACCCCCCATACATCTGTATGCACCAACTCCAATCTCTCGGTTTTCTTCTCCTTGCCCTCGTTAATAACGCTAACTCTTTTTTTCTTTCCAAACACATAGTTATCACAGAAATCAAAATTAGTATCTTTCATATCTGTCAACATAACTCTAGATTGCAACACCCTCATGCCACTCTCACTCAAGTGACTGAGCCTCTGATTCCATAAGGTAGCTTTCTCATTCTTCACAGTAGCCAAAAAGATAACGTGATCCACTGAGTTTAAGAGTAAATATAGAGTTCCTACTCTCTCACCCCTAACCACTACCAGTGTTCATTTGTTGATCTTCCACTATTTCTTCTCAAATGAGATTTGATAACTTTCGCCATCCAACTTTCTAACAGATATTAAATTCTTCTTCAAATCTGGTATGTGCCTGACCTTTTGTAAAAGTAGTTTTCCACCATTGTGTAATTTCAACTGAATTGTCCCCTTACCGACAATTTTGTACTCCTGCCCATTACCAATAGTCACATGTCCAAATTCAGCTTGGACATAATTATCAAACCATTCTCTGCGAGCAGTGCAATGAAACGAAGTCCCTGAATCTACAAATAACAGATCTGACCTTGATTCTATATAAGCAGACGAGCACAAGTCATCATACTCCTTATTTGGATTCACCACATTCGCTCCTTCGTTGTCTTTATTTAGACAATCCTTCTTCATATAACCCTCTGTCTTACATTTTCAATACACTAACTTTTTTTGAAATTTCCCTTATATTTTGATCTCTCTCTTTACTTTGACTGCTTACTTAAACTTCTACCCATTTCCTTCCTTCTGTCATTATCAACAGACAGAGCAGTACTTGTAAAAACTGTGCTCTCACCCATGCTCTTTTTTATCAATTCATCATTCATGATTGTACTCACAACATCATTAAATTTAAGAGCAGTGTTGGAAATATTGCTAATAGCCATAACAACATTACTCCAACTATCCGGTAATGAACACATAAACATCAAAGTTTTAATGTCATTAGCAAAGACAAACTCTAAGGATTCAAGTTGTAGTCATAATGTGTAAAATTCGTTCAAATGATTAACAACTGAACTATCAGAATACATTCTCAAATTAAACAACTTTTTCATTAGAAACAATCTATTTGAAGTAGATGACTTCTCATAAAATTTAGCTAACGCTGACATTAAAGCTAAAGTGGTCTTCTCCTTGGAGACGTTAAATACAATCTGCTTTGTCAGGCACAATCGAATCTGCATCAAAACCCTCCTGTCCAACAATTCTCACTCCTCATCGGTCATTTTTCTGGCTTTTCTCCAAACAGTGGTTGATGTAAATTTTTCTGATATAAATAATTTTTCATCTGTAACTTCCACCATTGGAAGTTTGTCCTATCAATTTTTTCAGTATTTTCCTTCCTATCTTTCGCCATAACTCCCACTCAAAATTAACACCAATCTGAGTGAAATCTAACCCGAACCAGAGCTCTGATACCAATTGTTAGTAAAAATATAGGAATAATACCAATGCAACAACCAGTGAAATCTAATAGTTAACCAAAGAGAAAAATAGCAGAGATAGAGAACATGCAGATTTAATATGATTCGGCAATGTGTCTACGTCCACGGGGACACGATTGAAAGCTTTCACTATATCAAAAGAGGATTACAACTCTTTAGTTCTCAACCACAAGAGAAATTCCGATGAAATCACACAAGAATTTGAGATTAAATCCTAACCTCTTGTTATAGTGATTTCTCTAACCCTTTGCTTCCTTCGGCTACAACAACAAGGGAAGCACCCCCCACCTCCTTTCTTCTGTGGAACGCTTTTGTTTCTTTTCTTTTGTCCAATACAAACCCTAGCACACACCCCAATATATATATATATATATATATATATATATATATATATATATATATATATATATATATATATATATATATATTTCGTCGGACCAAAACCCGCTAGGGCAATAGGGCTCCATTAGCAACTGAATTCAGATTTTTTTTCTCAAGGGTTGAGAGTTGGGAGCTCAGTATTTGCAAAGTTATGGCTGCCTCGAGGAAGTAACTCACTAGAAGTTCCAGAGACTTGATAACATCTGGATCCACAAAACTACGACTACCCATCACCATGTTGGTCAACATTTCTCTCAAAGATTTGAAAGGAAAATGATGATCAAGCAATAACCCTTCAAATGCAGTCGAAAGCTCTCAAGAAAATCAACATGTCCCTCCGCACAAACTTCTCATTTATCCTCTTCCTAAGCAAAGATAGTGAGCCTTCTCCTGCAGTAGATAGAGTGATAGTAATTGTTGAAGCTTGAGTTATTAGAGCTGTTAAGGGAACACTTGTTAGAGTGCTAGAAATAACAGTGATTGTGTAAAGATTAGGTACTTCGACCATCTTTGAGGAGACTTGAATGGTGAATACAACTTGTGACACTTCTTGTAGCAGCCCTTTCAGTTGTAGATAGGGCATCAATCAGTTCAATCCTTCATATTCTAGAGTTGAAGTACTTGCCTCCATCTCTCTTTTAAGTGGTTCTTCTTTGGGCTTTGCTATTAAATTTGTAAGAATTAACAATGCGATCATGTATTACTATGTACATTACAAAATGGAAGATTTAAACCATTGCTACAAGGAGCATAGTAGTGGTTGTGGAAGATGCCAGAAGGGTAGCTGATGCTTCAAGGATAGAAGTATTCATGGTCGAGCTCTTGCACACAGATATGTCCATATACCCTGACATGATCATATAAATATAGGGTGCTAGGTCCGCAAGAATATTAGGTATGGTTGCACTTTGAGCGGATATTCCTAAAGGAGAATTTTCTATGAATTTTGATATCATAAAAAAAAAAAATAAGATGCCACAAAAAATACAATTGAGGCTAATAAAATGGACATAAGCCAGGTTATCTGAAGGTTGAACTGTATTTGGGATTTCAAGAGTAGGTTCTTATTCACATGCATGGTCAGTGTGGGAAGAAGGGGGCACGCAGATAGAGGCACGTTGGGGAGGCAATTTTCGGCGACCAAGGCAAGTCTTTTCCAGCGACCAGATAAAAAAAAAACCCAAAACTAAGTGGGAATCATTATTGTGTCAGAGCACTTTCATCATCGGCAAGTGATGGTGTGAGATCAGCGTAGGCCATCTGAAAGACTACCTCACCGTCATAATCCACAACCCACTCTTTTGGGACTATGGACTTCACTTGGAGATGGCTAGGAAAGGGCAGCAAATTGAAGGAGAGAGATAGCAGTGATGATGATAAGAACCCAAAACACCGCCATCGTAGTTGGAGCGAGGTGGTTAAGGAGTCGCTGGTAGCTCCAGGGACTGCGGTAGCTAGTGCGACATGTCATTCACTACCTAGTGTGACTATCCCCACGCCGACCTCTCCCCAGAAGCACATGGCGAGCTCAACCAACTTGGATCCAAGCGGTGTTTACTCTGAAGAGCAGGTAATCACACTGTTAGCTCAGGCCCGAAGGAATAAATCAGGGGCCAGCAAAGGAGACAAAGAGGGGTGGATTGAACACAAATCAAGACATACTATTAAGAAAGAACGCAAATTGGAGAGCAAGACCCCAAAGAAGAGAAGATTCAATTCTCCAGGCAACACAAGTGAAGAATGTTGGATCTGTGGAAAGAAGGGGCACTTCAAGGATGAATGCCCGTACATGAGGTGTAGGTTTTGTAAGATGCTTGGGCACATTATTGCCAATTGTCCTACACTACCGGTGAAGATGAGGGAGAATACAAGGGAGGTAGGGAGAATCACAACCAAGGCAAGAACAGTGACTATTGTTAACAAACAGAACGTTATGGGACAACAGAGAATGGAAACAAAGAGAGCAACTCAGTTTTATCAGAAGGAGACTACTATGCACAGTCGCACCACCCCCGGAGTTGGGGCGACTGCTAAACATAGTTGCGCCATCCCCGGGGTCTTCATCCCAATATCAGACCAGGCAACTCAAGAGTTTACTCGCCTGTACAGTGTCATTGGACAGATCCTACCGGGTCATGGGAATCCCACCAAAGACGACATAGTGAAGGGACTACACGATTTATCGGCATCCCTCAGAGACCATGACTGGAAGCTAGTGGAAGAGGAAAGTGGCTATATTACACGGTTTCCGTTGCTGGTGGGGCTAGAGGTGGCACTCTACCGCACCTCAATCCCTTGCAGAGAATACAAAGCCAGCTTCAGGGTGATCAGATGGGGAAATGAGGAAGGGGTGAGGCAACATAAATTCCCGATCAGGGCGTGGATTGTGGTTAAGGGACTTCAGATTAATCATTGGAACTGAAACGATCTATGTAAGATATTCATCAAACATGCCCAGATACTGGATATCAGTGACAATACTCTAGAGAAGACCGACTTATAAGTGGCAAGAATGTACGTGGGCTACGATGTGTTGGGTTCCATTCCAAAAGAGATGATAGTCATCATCAGGTTGAGATGCTACAATGTCACCACCAAGATCGAGGCTCAACCTAGGGAACCGATGGATATTAGAGTGTCACAAGAAGATATGGATGTCGGCGAAAAATTCTGGAAAAGCAAAGTATATCCACGAATTCAGAGACAAAAGCCCGCAACTCATCGGATCCGTGAATCTAAGAAGCTGAGGTCCGCGAATCTAAGAAACTGAGGTCCGCAAATCTAAGAAACTGAGGTCTGCGATCTAGACAATGGAACAGGTTCGCGAATCTAAACCTGAGATTCGCGACACTACCCATAGCTTTCGGGTGGGAGTTTAATACAAAGTTACCCGACCCGAACAGAAGAATTGCCACCTCGGATCGTGGGAATAACTGCCAAACGAATGCAGCGGCGTTACTTCGATCGTGGGAATAACCACCTAACGAATATGGCGGCACTTCTCGAGTAGTGGGAGCTATCGGTCGAGCAAAATATGGCGGGATGTTACTTCAAGCCTCCTATAAAAGGCGGGGAGCGAAAGACACACAGACAGGGACAGAGGAGAGCATGGCAAGAGGAGCTTCATCTGAAAAACTATCTTTGCGATCAAGAGCCAAAAAAAAAAAAAAACCTTTCTTTTCCCTTTAGCCAACTGAGAGAAATTGTACGGAGTGTCAATGGAGAGCAAGATCATCCTCCATAGCTACCTAGAAACCCAACCTTAAACAAAGAGGGAGAGCAATCTTCCTCATTTTCTGTAAACGGGAAATCATTCGATTGTAACCATTTTATTGAAAAGACTTCGATATAAAGAGCGTGCAACTTTCATGGCAAACAGAAAATTGGCGACTCTGCTGGGGACCACCATCACCTCCGGTGACTTGGTGGTAGCTCAATCCGACAACATTCCAGTTGGTAGTATGGTCGACTCGCTCACCATTTACGTCGACCAGGAAAGGTATGAAGAATTTCTTTCTTCAGGCTCCAAGAGACCTACTTTCCTAAGGGGATACTATAAAATCTCCAAGGGGTCAATTCCCAAGGAGATGGCACTAACCCAGTTAAGGGAATCAACGGACCATGATAGTCCGAAAGCTCCTTCCTTAACAATGGGCTCTCTGCCAGTTCCAACAAAGACTCTTGATCTCTCAAGCAAAGTGGACCAAAGTCTCCGCTTCAACAAGGGGAAGCGATCACCACCCGCTCCGCAAAGCTGTCATGCAGAGAAGGAGGTTCCTCCCACTCGTACAACGAAAAGAAACCTGAGGAAAAGCAAAGCTCGTGCCCTTCACAGGAACGCGCAACAAAAGGGAACCGTCAACTCATCTCGACAAAAACCTACCATCCAAATATGGAAGCCTAAGGGCGAGGTTGGTCAAGATGCAGAGGGATTCACTCACGTTTCCTACAGAAAGCGGAGTGAAGCCGTCAAAGTTGTCCATAGTCAACGCGGAGCATACATTCGCGTCCCAAGGGGAAAATCTGAAGAAGCTCGCGAACCTCAAATTCGCAGAAAGTGCATGCCTATCCGCGGGCTAAAACTCCATTGTCCCTGAAGTTATCTCTCACAAATGAGCCCATCACAAGGGACTCCAGTGCAAGAGATCTTAGGAAACTTCTAAACAGAAGAAAAGAAGAATCCCATGTATCTTAATGCCACTGTGAACGACTGATCAATACAGTACTGTCTCACTGTCATTGTTCAACTCATGCCCGATCCTCGGTGCTTTGTCGATTGTCGTCTCCATCAACATCGTCATCCCAATTGGTAAAAGGGAGACGACGAGGGCTCGAGTTTTCTGAGCCGGAATATCCAGCGATGACCTCCAACATGATAAGCGTTGGAGAAAAGAAGAAGAAAAAGAAGGCGAAGAAAGTCTCCGAAGAAGAAGCTTCTGACCCAGAGCTCTCTTCAAGTTCGAAAGACCCATCCAACGAAAAGCGAGTTTTTCGGCACACTTGACTCAAAAGTGGGGTGGCGATCCCTATGAATTATAGACAGATGGCGGGGATCTCATATGATGAAGAAGATATAGCCAAGTCTGTTATGGCTGAATCACAGACGTCTGATTCATTCTTAGAAGACTCCGTCTCTGCATATATGATGCAGAATAATATCCCAGAAGAGTTCATGCGGAGAATGGCGGAGCAAGATAGGCATATCCAGTAACAGCAGAATGCCATCAGCGAGCTTAAAGATATGTTACACGTTCTGATGGAGTTAGAAAAAGCTAAACTGAAGAATACAGGAAAGAAGACCGAAGAAGAAGGTCATGGTCCTCATAACAATCGAGAAGAAGAAGAACATCATAAAGATGATGACAACCGCTCGATGCACCAGGAGGGAAATGCAAATACTGTCTGGATGGAGAGCTTCCAGAACCAACTGAATGCCCTCATGCATAAGGGCGACCTACAAGAACTGGGTGTAGTAAGGCCATATCCCATGGAGTGGGAAACGGTGCCGTTCCCAGAAAGCTACAAACCGTTGAAGCTCAAATCTTTTGATGGTAGAGGATCGCCAAACCAACACCTCTACTATTTTAAGTCGCAGATAGGGCATTTATCCGGAAATGACCCTATTATTACAAGAATATTTGCTAGTACCTTAACCGGGCTAGCTTTTGAATGGTTCTGGAGATTAGAACCGGGAACCATCAATTCCTGGAGCAACATGGAGAAAGCCTTTCTCACTAGATTCTATGAAGATGATATGGAGGTATCAATGCCGGCGCTTCTAGCCGCTAAACAAAAGAAAGGAGAGTTAGCCCGGGACTTCATCACAAGGTACCGGAACGATTCTCTCAGATGTCCGCATGGGATGCCAGAAAAGACCCTGGTAGAAAGCTGTCGACATAATTTATCGACCAAGGTTCTAGCCAGAATGGGGGCGGTGAAGTCCTCGACTTGGAAGGATCTCGCCCTAGAAGCTGAAGAAATTGTGCAAAGGCTTGAAGAAGAAGGAGGCGAGGAGAAACCGAAGCGAAATGGTGATAACACCTATAAGTCCCGACCCCGAGGGTATAAGGGAAAGGAAACAATGGTCACTGATGTGCCACAACCCACGAAAACTCCCTCGAAACTTCCTCTTCAGACGCGAGTGCTACAAAAGCAATACTCCTTTAAGGATGAGCACACGAAGACTATCTTCAACCTCCTCATGAGTAAGAAGATGCTGAAGTTGCCAGAGTCTAAACGTCCAGAGGAAGCTGGGAAAGTTAATGACCCTAACTACTGTGTCTACCATAGGATCATTAACCACCCCACCCAAAACTGCTACATCCTTAAAGATAAAATTCAAGCCTTAGTGGACGCTAATGTCATTAAGCTTCAAGAGCACCGGAAGAAGGTGACTGCAAATATGGTGACCGTCAAGTTCGGTAAAGCGCCTCACTGAATAGAGTCAACAGTTCAAGATGGAGTGCAGCCCATCCATAAAGGCATGATGCAAATCGTAAATTTTGATCCACACTAACAACAAAAAAAAAGACTATTCCCCTTTGAAACTGATAGGGGGGAGATACTATGGGTACATCCTGATCTCCTAAATGATGAACAATGGAGTTCCAGTTCATCTGGGAAGAAACGAAGAGAGAGAGTCTTCACCTCTAATTTTGTTTCCGTAATTCTCGAAGACGATGAGATCATTCCTGCTCTGACTGATTCGGAAAAAGAAATCAAAAATTACTTGGTCACCGATGCAGACCCTCCCTCCTCGGGGACCCGTTCGGTAAAAGATTACTTAAAGAATTACGGCCAAACAACAGGTTCTCAACCATCTCCAGAGAAACTCAAGCAAAAAGAGCTGAAGTTTGACAAAGCTCTAAGGAAAAAGGGAAAAGAACTTGCGGAAGACTCGCGAAAGTCATTCCAGTTCGACATCCTAACACAGTTGGCCAATATCCCTGCAAGGATAACCTTGTACGAGCTTCTGAAGCTCTCCAAATCTACTAGGGAAGCTTTAAGAGAGGCTCTGCAAGATTCGGAAGTGTTCTTGGCGCAAATACTAGAGATGATCGAAGAAGGAGAGTCTCTTTGCACGACATGTCACCAGATCTCCGGTAAAAACATCCCTACGTCACCTTCTCTCCGGAAGATATGCAAGTCAGGAGTAATAAGCATCATCGCCCTTTGTATTACAAGGGATACATAGGATCTACGGAGATTGATCGTATTCAAGTTGATCCAGGCTCGGCCTTGAGCATCATGCCGCGAAGGATGCTACGATATCTTGGAGTGCCGATGAACAGATTAGCCACAACCAACACTACTATCTTCAGGTTCAATGCTAACGGTAGTAGACCCCTGGGTAAAATAAAGCTCAAGTGTCAAATCGGCGACCTGAAAACGGAAGTCACGTGTTACGTGATAGATGCGGACACATCATACAATCTACTATTGGGGAGACCCTGGATCCATAGCAATCTAATCGTGCCCTCCACGTTACACCAATGCATGAAGTATGTCGACGAAGATGCGAACGTGAAGACGCTCATTGCGGAAAAATAACCCTTCAAAGGAGTTGAAAACTACTTTACTGACGTGTTGCTGTATCAAAATGCGTTTGGCGTTGCAGATCGGCCCATTCAGGATGACTCTGATAGTGGCGAAGAGGCTGATACAGAATCAGGATCCGAAGATTTGAAATCCGAGGATGTGATTTGGGATGGTGAGCCCATTGTGATAAGCCCCGAAGGCCTTGATGTAAATAACGCCGTTCACTCTGATAGTGAATGGGTGATAAATGAAAATCTAAAATTTGCTTACTCTTATGGTGTTGATTCTGAGCCCTCAAGCACTAGCACAGATGCATTTAGCGACTGTGTAAATGAGATATATTCTCTGACTTCTTTCCAAGCACCTATCCGATCATCCTTATATGAATTAAGTGATGACGTTGAAAGTGCTGACCAAGTTATTTTTGAGGTCCCTCCCAAAAACGGAACCCAAAAGGCCATAATATTTGGAAGAGCAAGTCACAGGAATAAAGAGAAATGTTCAGATTCTGAGGAAGAACAGGGAAAACTCGAGTTCTTCCATTATGATGAAAATTTCCATGGAATAATAAAGAAAATGGGATACAATCTAGCCGAAGGCAGGGGGTTGAATTTCGGAAAAGGAAGGAAGACAATCCTTCAACCTTTTGTCCCCGAAGGGAAGACGTCAGACTATTACCAGAAAGCCGGTAGGGGGTTGGGATGCGTCACCACTTCCGAGGCCTCCTTAAGCGACAAAGCTGAGGAAAGACAGTACAATCATTCGTCAGAATTATCATGTTGGGATTCAGATGTCAGCATAAGTGTGATTTTCCATGAGATATCCGCGAACATGGCTTCCGCGATCCAAGAAGACAAAGATTTGAAGGAAACCTCACCAGTAAGAGACGACCCTTGGGACAAGCATCTTAATATGGAGTGGGAGATTCAATTTGAACAGCGGGAGCCCCCAACTGAAGATAAAGTGATCCAAATCAATATGGGAGATGAAAAGAATCTCAAACCCATATTTATAAGTGAGAACTTATCCTCGAAAGAAAGGAAGGAATTGATATCCCTCGTCCGCGAATACATTGATATTTGCGCTTGGAGTTATGAGGAAATGCCAGGGTTGGATCCAAGCGTGGCGGTTCACAAATTGAAGATCCAACCAGAAGCTAAGCCAGTAAAGCAACAATAATGAAGATTCCGTCCAGAGATCATGGAAGCTATAGAAGCTGAAATCAAAAAGTTGATCGCGTCAGGCTTTATTCGCGATGAACAACACTCTGATTGGGTCGTAAATATAGTTCCCGTGACCAAGAAAAATGGAAAAATCCGAGTCTGTATAGACTTTAGGATTTGAATGAGGCTTGCCCCAAAAACGAATTTTCATTACCCATCACTGATATTATGATAGATAATACTTGTGGGTATGAGCGCATGACGTTCATGGATGGATTCTCGGGATATAATCAAATAAAGATGTATCCCGATGATGAGAAGCATACGTCCTTCAGGACACCACTCGGAGTATACTGCTATACAGTCATGCCCTTTGGCCTAAAGAACACAGGTGCTACGTATCAACGCGCCATGAATGCAATTTTCCAAGAGCACCTCCGAAAAACAGTGGAGTGCTACGTAGATGACCTAGCAATTAAGAGCAGAAGTAAAGAAGATCACTTGAAAGATTTGAAGACAGTGTTTGACCTCATGAGGAAGCACCAGCTCAAGATGAATCCAGCTAAGTCTTTCCTGGGGGTCTCTGTGGGAAATTCCTCAGCTTTGTCGTAACTTCGAAAGGAATACATCTTGATCCAGATAAAGTCAAAGCTATCCAAGATATGCCACCTCCCCGTAACCTCAAAGAGTTAAGAGGGTTGCAAGGCAGGCTGACGTACATTCACAGATTTATATCAAATTTATCTGGTAAATGTCAACCTTTCACCAGATTGATGAGGAAAGGAGTGTCGTTCATCTGGGATGACGCATGCAAAAAGGATTTTGAAGAGATCAAACAATATCTCACGAAGCCACCAATGCTCGTGTCCCCAGTTTCGGAAAAGCCCTTCCAGTTATATGTAAGGGCTATGGACCATTCATTGGGCGCTTTGCTAGCGCAGAAGAATGAGTCACGCCATGAGCAAGCCATTTACTACCTCAGCATAATGATGATCTGGCCAGAACACCGGTATAATCCCGTGGAAAAAGAATATCTAGCGTTGGTGTTCGCAATACAGAAAATGCGACACTACTTAGTTGGACAAACTATCTACGTTGTATCGAGAGTTAACCCTCTGAGAATATTAATGACTAAACCCGGGTCATTAAATTCAAGACTATCCAATTGGGTAATTTTGCTATCACAATATGATATGCACTTCGTCCCACAGAAGTCTATCAAAGGACAGGCCGTGGCCGACTTCTTAGCCGAACATCCAGTCCCGGCATCCTTGAGGTTATATGAACAAATCCCAGGAGAGTTGGAGGAATGGGATTTAATTCCAGAAAAGGATGGTTCGAGAAGGTCTTCCGAATCAAATACGGTTTCGAAAGGTGTATGGAAACTTTTCTTTGATGGTGCCTCCCGAATGGGATCCAAAGGAAAGACGACAGCGGGGGTGGGAGTTGTTCTCGTCTCTCCTCGCAACCACATCATTCCTCAAGCTTACTCATTGACAAGCTCGTGCTCCAACAACGTCGCGGAATACAACGCCCTCCTAATCGGCTTAAGAATAGCCAAACAACTGGGGGTCAAATATTTGGAGGTCTATGGGGACTCTCAACTCGTTGTAAATCAAATAAAAGGGGAGTACGAAGTCAAACATGAAGACCTCCTGCCATATTATCATGCGGTGATCAAGGTCACTGACGGTTTCACTGGTTTCTATATCAGCCACATAAAGCGCCACCTCAATAGTTATGCGGATTCGCTAGCTTCCTTGGCTGCTACATTAGCCTTGCACAAGCATGCTAAAAGGCAAATTATGGTAAGCAGCAAGGAGTTGTTCTGTTCAAAGGGTGAGCTCAAAGAAGAAGCGAAAAAGCCACAAGAAAACGAAGCTGACGCTTGCGCATCTAATCTAGAGCCAAGGGATTGGCGTTTTTCTTATATAGACTATGTCCTTTACGACATATTACCCGAAAGTTCAAAAGAAGCCAAAGCCATTTAGAGAAGGGTCATCCGGTTTTATTACAATGCGGAACTCTAGACGTTGTACAGAAAATCGTATGACAGAGTTTTACTTCGCTGTCTTTCCAACTGCGAAGCTCAAAAGGTACTCGAAGAAGCTCATGCTGGCATCTGCGGAGCACATCAGCCAGGACCGAAACTCTGAAATAGAATCCGAAGGATGGGTTATTATTGGCCTAAGATGATGATAGAAGCAGTCAACTACGCCAAGAAGTGTAGGGCCTGCCAAATACATGCAGACTTTATACATCAAGCTCCAGAATATCTCCACCCGACGGCTACATCATGGCCGTTTGAGTAATGGGGTATGGACATCATAGGGCCAATTTCTCCGCCATCAACGAGAGGACACCGGTTTATTTTGGCCATAACTGATTACTTTTCAAAGTGGACTGAGGCCATCTCCCTGACCGAAGTAAAATCGTCAGATGTTATCAAGTTTATCAAGCACCATGTGCTTTATCACTTCGGGATGCCTAGAAGAATAATTCATGACAACGTACCTCAGTTTGTAAGCCAAGTGTATTCCAGATTCTGCAACAAATACAGGATCGAGGATGTGGCTTCATCGCCATACTATCCTGTAGCCAATGGTCTAGCAGAAGCCTTCAATAAGACCATTGTAAAATTTCTTAAGAAGTTTGTGTCATCCAATCAACGGGATTGGGACGAAAAGCTCGGAGAGTGTCTGTGGGCATACCGAACCACAGTCCGAACTCTCACCAATACCACGCCGTTCTCCTTGGTATATGGATCAGAGGCGGTCTTGCCTTTGGAGATCCAAATCCCTTCATTACGAGTCGCGTTAACAATAAGGATGACAGAAGAAGAAAAGCATCAGCAAAGGCTCCAAGAGTTAGAAGCCTTGGATGACAAACGCTTAGAAGCTCAACAGAGTATCGAGCTATACCAGGCGTGGATCTCCAGAACCTTTAACAAAAAGGCTAAACGACGGACTTTTAAGAAAGGTGATCTGGTCCTATCAGTTAGAAGACCAATCATAATAAGCCAAAAGTTTAGGGGAAAGTTCCAGCCAAAGTGTGAGGGACCCTTCGTCATTGATATGGTCTACTCCAACAGGGCGTACCGGTTGACAAAGCCTAATGGTGACAAGGTCCTAATGCCAATCAACGACAAGTTCTTGAAGAAGTATTATCCTTAGCAAAATTGCAGAACACCAGTTATAATACGGCCTGGGCAGTTCTATACTAGTCATGAGCAAATAGTTTCTCTGTAATCAGAACTTCGTCAATGAAAGTTTTTTGTTCCGGACTAAAAAGACTTTAGTTCGCGAATCAGATTTTCTTCATATCAAATTTGCCAAGTTAAAAATTACCTCTGGTGAATCAGATTTTTCTTCATATCAAATTTGCCAAGTTAAATATTACCTCTGGCGAACCAAATTTCCTTTTTCTAAAATTTTCCAAGTTAAAAATTACCTCTGGCGAATCTGATTTTACTTTTTCCCAAATTTGCCAAGTTAAAAATTACCTCTGGCAAATCAGATTTTCCTTTTTTCGAAATTTGCCAAGTTAAAAATTACCTCTGGTGAATCAGATTTTCCTTCTATCAAAATTTGCCAAGTTAAAAATTACCTCTGGCGAATTAGATTTCCCTATCCATCAAATTTGCCAAGTCAATAACACATTTGGCGAATCAAGTTTATCAGCAAGAAGTTCTTTCATTCATAGTAGTTTTGGGTACTTAGAAAATTGTGATTCATTTCGAAATTATCAAGTTAACAGTTATCTCTAGTAATCAATATCAGAATCATCTTTCAGATACTCTCAGTTACGTAGAAAGAAAAGAACTTCTTTATTCATCATCAGAACAAAATTACAGAGAATTCTCTAAGTGCTATACAGCCAATAAGAGTAAATACAAAAAAAGAGGAAACTTGCTTCTGTAACCATCTCTTTCGGCATGGTTCAGATCAAAAAGTTTGCTTCTGCAGGCCCTTCTTCTGGAATGACAGACTTGCTTCTGTAACCGCTGCTTTCGGCATGGTTCAGATAAAAAATTTTACTCCCTGGCCTCCACTTCCAATTTGCTCTTGTAGCCATTTTTTTTTTTTAAGGATAACTTAAAAGGCATAATCTTGTTTCTTCTTTCCGACCACAATCAGGGACCTCCTGATTGGTTCCCCAGTGATGATGCCAGTGAATTGATTAGTTCAAAACTGGGCAGACCAAATGCAAACCCCAGCTATATAGTTAACGGGTTGCGTAAATTCAAGGTCCTGGTCATTAGTACCCCAACCTTGTGGGATACTAGGAAAGAAGTAAAACAATGCCCCAGACCCGAAATCTTTTCTCTCATCATGAAAGATACATGAGACCTTCCAAGCCCCTTGAGGCATTGGAAGCAATTACGAGCTCATTGGGTCTGGGCCATTGTTAGGGAGAATGACTACGGTTATCTCCTGCAGCCGAAACAAATCCTTGTTAAAAAGAAAGAAAAAGAAGGAAGAGGAGGGTATGAATCAGAAGAAGAGATATACCTTAATTAAGGAAAATGACTAGGTCAGAAGGACCTTGTCGGTGAGACACCCTGCTGGATTGATGCAGTCTGGACGTCTTGTGACATGCCAACTTTTATCCATCACTTCGGTTGAAGAAGAAGAAAACATAACTGCCCTGGTGGATCGACTACAAAAGAGAGAAAGAGAAGAGAGTCAAGAAGAAATTTTCTCACGGCTGAATGATCCTTCATTGAAGAGAGCATGTGCCTTATATAGGCAAGCTGCTAACTGTGACTTCCAGTTTAGAAGAGATAAGACCGAGATCTTCGGTCAATGTTTTCAGTTTAGATCTCAACAGAATTCATTGCTGTTGCATGGGACGCTTAGATATCACAACCCGGAGATCTCGTCATTAATAAAGGCATGCAACACTTGGAATTCCCCGCCCAAACGGCTGCATCTCATGGCTCGCGGAAGTCTCTACAAATTCTAGAAAAATCTACGGTCTATTCCGCGAACTTCCAGACGAAACATCATGGGCCAGAATTCCGGAACCCGGGTCGCGGGTCAGATATGGATTGTGTAAATCTGCGAACCTCTAAAATTTATGTGGAAACAGATATAAAGATACCAGAGTTTTGCGGTGGTTTGCAAATCTTAGACAAAAGATGGCAAGTTCGCTACAAGTTTTTGGAGAACAGCTGCAAGACCGTACCTTAGAAGGCCAAAATCAAGTTCTCTATAAAATGACAAGGGAACTATTACAAAGAGAACTAAAGCAGTGTACACAAGAGTTCTACAATTCAATAGTTCAGAAGGACTTTTATTTTCTCCTCTGCATCCTCAATGTCTTGTTGGAGGGATTCGTAAGCTTGAACAGTGGCTTGGCGACGTAATTCCTCATCACTGACGGCTACATGCTGCGCTGCAGCAGCCTCCAATGTAGCCAATTCAGCATGTATCTCTTGGAGATTTCTGTTTGTATTGTCCTGCTGGCGAGATAAGTCGACGAAGTTCCTCATTGATTCGTCGCACTCCTTGGTTATTTTGGCCAAGAAAGCTTGAGCCTTGGAGATGGACTCTTGAGCCTTAATAATAGCTTGGTCATGGCTCTTGACAATTGAAGCAGCGGCCTCCACTTGAAGAACCAGAGATTCGCGATCTGATTGACATTTCTCTAAAGAGGCCTTGCAAACAGTTGCCTTCTCTTGAATTTCCTTCTGAGACTTAAGTTGTTCCTCTTTCAGCTTCTGGAAAATAATTTTCACTATCTCGGATTTATCAGCAATTTTGGCTTTCGACAGAGATTCAGCGTACTTTTGGAGCTGAGCTATCATAAGCCTAAAAGGAGCGGCTCTATCATCCCCACCAACGCTAACAATACCAGTTAGATAAATGCTGAGAACATTGGCGAGTGAAGCAAAAGGAACCCCCCTCAGTATTTTCTCAATACAGCAGTCCAAGAAGAGAAAGAAAGTCTCCACTGTGTCCTTCAGCAAATCAGTCTCAAGCATGTCGATCTCTGCATGAGAAGGAGTAATACTGGAGGAGGCAGAAGCGGGTTGATCCGCAATAAAGCTAGCACCATGAGGAATAGCACCCCTGGGAATTTCCGCGGAGCTACCAATCATAATCTCTTGAACTGCAGCAACAATTGGAGTGGCTGTGGCCGAAACCGTAGACATGGCAGCCGAGAGAACCACTGCTTCTGAAGCATCAACTGCAGAAGTAGTAACTTTGGCCGTCTCACCCGTTTCAGCTCCTGCGATAGTATTGTTTGGGGAAGTCACCTTCGCGCCTATACACTCTAAGTCCGGAGTCGAAACTGGAGCTAGTAAAAAGAAGAAAATTGATAGTTAAGTATTACAGTATCATTTGATAAAATAGCATAATTGCCGAAGAAAGAAGATGAAAACCTAAAGGTTGGACGCTGGATTCTCCAAGTCCGTACACCTCAGGACCGAACACTGCAGGCCCATATACATCGGTTCGAACCTCCTCACTCAAAAAGACGTACTTACCATGATCGGAAGGAGGAGTAGAAGAGCGAAAATTATCACTACTGGCGTCATCATCATCACCTCATTCATCTTTATCTTCAGAAGGGGGTGCTGCCTTTGGAGAGTCTGGTGCGCGGGCCTCCCCAATGATTTGCACTTCATCATCTGTAGTGCCCTGAGCAACAGGAACCACAGAGTCCACTTGTAAAGCTGAAGGAGCACTAACTTCAACGTTGGCCTGGCCAACAGGAGGAGTAGAATCCTTTTGAGGAGCCAGACTCTTTTGAGTAGTGGGAGTAGGGTCATGACAAAGAACAGGTCCTTGGTTCCGACGCCTCTTGAGGGAGCGAAGAGTTAAGGAGGAATCATCTTCATCCTCCTTGGATTCTTCAGTGAGGGGTTCAACAACTGGAGTAGGTGTTGCAGTTCTTGTCTCAGGCAGGGTACTCTGCGAATCAGTTCCCCGCGGAATGGTAGGCAAGTCGCTAAGACGCCTTAGTCTCTTCCGCTTATGTGAAGATTTCTCAGGAGAAGACGGCAACAGAGGAGAAGTCTTCCTCGATGTCGGATCGGGAGAAGCATCAAGGGAGGCAGCCTGAGCCAGTACCTCAGTGTCCTCTTCTCTTTGTTCTGATTCATTAGATGCGCTGTCTCCCCTGAAGTCCTCCATCCCTGCCACTTTCGTGCTGCCGGCCTTCTTTTTCTGAGCATACCAAGCTCTGATATCCCGCAGACTGGTATGGTGCATATTGAAATTCTGAGGAGCGGAGTTAGCATCCGCGAACCACTTACAGAAGCAGAAGCTCATATTCGAATTCGGGGTCTTGAGCGGAAGATCAAATTTGTCTTGAGTTCCACCTGCAACAAAATGAAACCAAGCTCGAGCTCCCTCCAGAACATTCCCAGCAAAGCTTAATTTCCTATTGGGATTACCCACATAGAGCTGATCATACCCAAACTGACGGGCAAAACGACTCGGGTAGTAAGGTTCTATATAGCAGAGGTTCCCCAAACGAAGGACCAAATGTCCTGGACAGATATTTAACAACCACCAGAAACACCCCAAAAATAGGGTAGTGAATTTATCAGTACCAGCAGAATCCGTGAATTCTTCCCCGTACCCAGCATTCGGGAAGTATGGAAAACATCTAAATAACTCAAAAGTTGAGAAACAACGAAGGGACTTGCGGATCGCGGCCATGTAGCCCCCTTTCCATTGCGACCTCTCATAGTGCTGCACTTTTGGAGCACTTAAATCAATCTGTGAATCTGCAGGACTCATCAGAGTGGGGCAATGTAGAACCAGCCAGGCCATCAAGTAAGTATAAGGAAGTTCTACACGCGGATTAGGACTCTTAATAATAGGGTCTCCTTTCTTCCTCTGCTCTTCACACTGCAGAATTTATCAGAGATTCTTCTCAATCCGCTTTGGATACTGCATATCATGGCGAGCAACAAACTAAGTCGCCTGCCCAATGCCAGTAGAACGGCTGGGTATACAGCCCCAATGGGTATGTTTTCCTGCGAATGAATAACACACTTTTTCAGCCAAACCAGCAAATAACCCGCCAAGAAGGCAGGGTCAGATAAGGGCTGAAAGGCTTGATAATAAAAACTCTCAAAGAACGCCCCAGCTTTGAAAACATCTTCATCAGCTTCGGCAACATAAGCATCTATTCCGAAACTTGCAATTCTTCTCTCTACCTCTTTTTTAGAAACTGGAGGAAGGCGAGTGAAGTTCAGAATACTCTTAGAAAAACTAGGCAAAATATATTGCAGCCACTTCTTTGGCTTCAAACTACGGGTGCCCGATGTGTGAGTACAGATATGATAATGGCATAGCAACTCCCAGTAAGTATCATAAGTCAAAGGGTCCTGAGTTTTTAATAGATGGAGTTCCTCTCCAGTAGGAACATACTCCTCATACGGGATGTTTCCCATAGTCAAACCCGAGATCTCATGCATCTCATGGAGAGTGAAACCCAATTCGCCTCGGGGGCAAAAGATTGTACAAGTATCAGGATTATACAATTCCAACAAAGCAAAGAAATGGAATCTGCTGGCGGGAATGCCATGCTGAACCGCCTTGATGGCGCGATACAGCCCCGCATGATGAAGCTGATCTCTAAATGATCGTAGAAAGAAATCGGTCAAAACAGCCCACTCTCCTTTTGAAGAACAGTGAACCCATCCAGGGGGACGGAAATCCTGAACAGGGAACTCTCCTTGTGCATTGGTAAAACGATGCAAGAAAGTCTGTGCGATTAGGGGAACCTCGCCTCTAGGGAGGTCACGATTAAGCATCCCCGGAAGCAATCTACGAAAGCTCTTCCCAGTGCCACAAGCATTGAAGCCCCCCAATAAGATACCGTCTTGCGGTCTGTTTATGTGCCAGTCCATTTGTCTGGGCACGGAAAGGGATTGAAAGAATAAGAACGGGTAAGACCTCTCCATATTGGGGAGAAACAAGTAGCGACCTTCAACTTGACGAAGCCACTTGTAATCACTATCTTCCAAACCATTGTCGGGCATTGAAATATGATCCCCAAACAAAAAGACAGGTTTAAGCAATGGAGACAGATCATCTCCCTCGAAAGATGCATTGGTCATCAGCTCTCGCAATGTTGAGCGAGAAGGGTGGAGGATCCTGTCTTCTCTCTCTTGATTATCCGAGGTTGTACAATGGGGAAAGACGTGATCAAATCTGAACTCTTTATTCCCATCATAGCCGTCAGAATATCCGAAATAATGATCCTTTAGCCAAGGATTCGAAGCGTAATCAACTGCAAAAGACATTCAAATTCAAGACAGAAAAAAAGAAGAAGAAAACAAATGAGAAAGGGACTGCCTTTCGACTTTTTATCTCCAATCAAGGGTTCCTGCCGAACCACTATCGAGCTAGATGCAGCTTGAGGATCTTGACGACTCTTGGCAACGGCGTCGGAAGAAGAAGCTTTCTTCGGCATCTTTTGCAGAGGGAGGAAATCTCTCACACGGAGAATCAGATAGAAGATTGAAGACGAGAAGTCTAAGGAGTCCAAACGAAGAACTCAGATTTTAAATTTCTCGAGATAAGGGCGACCTCTCGTAAAGTGGAGGTTATATAGCCGGTGATTTGACGGCCGAGATCTTTAGACAGACATGATATCTGGCTCGAATCTCGTGAATACCTTTTCATTTAATGCGGCTGAGAGAACGTCTCAATTCTGATGCCGTAGAAAAACAACCGCCTGCCAGCCTTCCCGCAAAAGCTCGCGACTCTAATACAGGTCGGTTTCTCCTCAAAAACTGAAGTTCGCGACCCTAATACAGAGCCGCTTTCTTCTCAAAAAGCGAAGGCTCGCGACCTTAATGCAGAGTCGAGCCGCTTCCGAAGACAATTTGCGACCCTAATACAGAGTCGTCTTCTACTCATCTCACGCCCCTAATACAGAGACGTATTCCTTCCAAAACAAGAGTTCGCGACCCTAATACAGAGTCGTCTTCTACTCAAAGATGAAGGCTCGCGCCCCTAATACAGAGACGTGTTCCTTCCAAAACAAGAGTTCGCGCCTAATACAGAGTCGTCTTCTACTCAAAGATGAAGGCTCGCGTCCCTAATACAGAGACGTGTTCCTTCCAAAACAAGAGTTCGCGACCATAATACAGAATCGTCTTCTACTCAAAGATGAAAGCTCGCGTCCCTAGTACAGAGACGTGTTCCTTCCAAAACAAGAGTTCGCGACCCTAATACAGAGTCGTCTTCTACTCAAAGATGAAGGCTCGCGCTCCTAATATAGAGACGTGTTCCTTCCAAAATAAGAGTTCGCGACCCTAATACAGAGTCATCTTCTACTCAAAGATGAAGAGTCGCGCCCCTAATACAGAGACGTGTCCCTTCAAAAGCAAGAAGCAGTAGTGGCGCAATACAGAGTCACAGACTTCAAACAAAAGCAATGGAAGTTCTAATACAGAATATTATATCCAAAGTATTCCGAAACTCCTCAAAGAATCATGAGAGTTTTGGAAACTTTGGAGGGGGTTTTGTCGGCAAAAAATTTTGGAAAAGCAAAGCAGATCCACGAATTCAGAGATAGAAGCCCGCAACTCATCGGATCCGCGAATCTAAGAAACTGAGGTCTGCGAATCTAAGAAACTGAGGTCCGCGATCCAGATGACGGAACATGTTCGCGAATCTAAACCTGAGATTCACGATACTACCCATAGCTTTCGGGTGGGGTTTAATACAAAGTCACCTGACCCGAACAGAAGAATTGCCACCTCAGATCGTGGGAATAACTGCCAAACGAATGCAGTGGCATTACTTCGATCGTGGGAATAACCACCTAACGAATATGGCGGCACTTCTCGAGTAGTGGGAGCTAACGGTCGAGCAAAATATGGCGGAACGTTACTCTAAGCCTCCTATAAAAGGCGGGGAGCGAAAGACACACGGACAGGGACAGGGGAGAGCACGGCAAGAGGAGCTTCTTCTGAAAAACTATCTTTGCGATCAAGAGCCAAAAAAAAAAAAACTTTCTTTTCCCTTTAGCCAACTGAGAGAAATTGTACGGAGTATCAACGGAGAGCAGGATCGTCCTCCATAGCTACCTAGAAACCTAGCCTTAAACAAAGAGGGAGAGCAATCTTCCTCATCTTCTGTAAACGGGAAACCGTTCGATTGTAACTCTTTTATTGAAAAGACTTCGATATAAAGAGCGTGCAACTTTCATGGCAAACAATGGAGTGAGGGGAAAGGCTATTAGAAGGATCACCAGAGGCTTACCAAAATTTGAAGCGAATCGGAGAAGCCAAACCTGACGATAAAGAGAAGACCAGTGAAGAACCAAGGAGTCCCCACCTGTAGGCATCAACCGTTGGCGAACCAGTCACTGGCAGCACAATAGAGTTTCGGAATCACCATGTCAGCAAGGCAAGGCCAAAGTCGGCACCGATAATCTCAAGGATCGAAGCAAAGCGGAGATTCATGTGGATCAGGGATCGTTCGATCCAACTTTCGATAAGCGACTAGGGGTCACAAGAGGCAGATCATAGGTTAATAACCAACGGTTTGAGAAAGGAAGGGGAGGCGATGGGCTCGGGTTCCAGAGCATTGGGTGGAGGAAATTAGGACAGAAGATAAAAACAAAAGATTATGAGAAAGGAAAGGGAGTGGTAGTGGCCACAAAGGAAACTCAGGAGAGTTTTTTCAATAGAGGTTGCTCAGAAGAAGGAAGGGAGAGAGGGGGCTTTCGTATCTTGGAAAGCGGATCAAACTTCCCCCTCCTCTTTCATGGAGAGGATGGGAAGTTGACCCTCGAGAAGAGGGCTCCGTTCCTCGAGCAGAGGGAAAGGGGGCTAGAGAGATGCCAGATGATGGAAGAGGAAAAGGTGGTTGCGGAGAGGAAGAGTGATGCCCTAGGGGACCACAACAATGGGCTAAAGAGAGGGGTTTTGGGTGGAAGTTATTTGGGCCAGTCTGGGCCAAATAATAGTGCAGCCCAAGCCAATTTAATTACAACTGGGCCTCAGCCAGTGGCTGAAGTGGGCCTGAATCCTGTGCAACCTCAATCATGTGCAATAGTGGAGACTCAGACCACTTCTTCAAACATTGTACAACAGTAAAATTCACTCTTCTCTTCAATACCAAGATTCGACGGAGAATTCTTCAAGGAAGGTATGGCCAAGACACTTGAAAATCTAATTAGAGGGGAAGGTTCCACCTCTACTCGGCGACGACAACCATCTCGTCGACTGAAGAGACTCCGAGTGAAGCCCACACTGCGTAAAAAGACAACTTACATTGAGATTCCAATGGAGACACTGGCTAATGATCACGATGGAGAGATGCCTTAAGATAAGATGAAAGGAGTGGACCCGGTGGGGGAAGACGCGGGGAGGATTCCGGCCTCACAGGAGGGTCCAATATTAGACTTTGAGGAGATTATAGGCATCCCTGATCCCTCGCCTACAATCACATCAACCAGACGTAGCAAGAGACTCAGTAAGAAGAGGGGAGACATGACTACCAGATCAGACAGGCAGTCTCCCTTGTATCCAAGAGGAAGGCGATACATGTCAACCTCAACAAAGGTACCCCTATGTTCTCTTTTGATATTCTTAACTTGCTGTCAAATCAAACCTTACTAGAATTTGCTCAAATATGTAATGTCGATCTCGAAAGTACCAAGGATGCTAGAAGCATGAATATTGATCTTATAAAAAAAACTTACCCTCTCGGGACAATAAATGGGTAGGTAGGACGACTAGCGAAAATCAGTGAATCTCGCTATGTCAACTATGGAGAAGCAATCAAGCGATTGATCATGAAGACAATCTTTTAGAACGTTAGAGGTTTGAGGGATAGAACAAAGAGACGTATGGTCATCGAGATCCTTCTGGACAATGGAGCGGATATTTTCTGTCTAGAAGAGACAAAATTAGTGGACCCACCGATCTCGGTGGAACAAGAGATTGCCTTGAGAAGGTTAGTATTTAAAAATGCAAGGAGAGCTTCAGGAGGATTATTATTGGAGTCAATCATAACCAATATGAATTACTAGAATCATTGGCTAAGGAATTCACCCTGACAGTTATTGTCAGACAGCAAGCTAATGATTGAGTCCAAAAAATTAGTGCAGTATATGGACCAAACCAAAGAGATAGGAGAGCTATGCTGTGGAATGAGATTTTTGAGATTGGTCATCGATACAATATCCCTTGGTTGATAGGAGGGGATTTTAATATAGTAAGATTTATGGAGGAGTGTAAGGGGGGACCATAACATCCAAGATAGGAAAGCTTTCAACAACAACATCATCAACTTGGGCCTAATAGAAATCTCCTTACTAGATCGACAGTTTACTTGGTCAAATATGAGGGAAGACCCATGCTTGACTAAATTGGATATGGTGCTGGTCTCAGATACTTGGGAGGCCCAATTTGGCCTATCCAGAGTATATTCGATATCTAAACTCAAATCAGATTATTCCTCAAGCTAATAAACTGTTTCGCTTCGAAAGATGGTGGCTAGAACACAATGAGGTCCACAATCTCATCCGAATGAATTGGTAGCTCCCGATCAGGGAAAGAGACGCTGTCGATGTTCTTTGCTCAAAATTGAGAAGACTACGATGGGTTCTATCAAGATGGGACAGGAGGTTTCGTGGACTCGGAAGAGTCAGGAAGAAGGAGATAGTGCAATGGATTGCAGCTCTCAAAAAATGAGAGGAGGTCACGTACCTCACAGAAAAGGAGAGAGGATCGTTATTAGACTATCGAAAAGAAATTCAAGAGCTCTACAAAATGGAGGAGATTATGTAGTGCCAGCAAGCCTGAAGGAGCGTGATGCTAATACATCCTACTTCCATAGGGTTGTAGACATGAGACATAGGTTAAATGCGATCCATGCACTGAATACCCCAGAGAGTACGACAATCATTGGAGAAGATCTCAAGAATCATATCTTCGAATACTTTTGGCAAATATTTGGGCACTCTGAAAGTAGGAGAATTACTTTCCTCAAAGAAATGTGGATAGACAATACTAATCTACGGGATTTAGAGAGGGACTTCGATGAGGAAGAAATTAAGAAGGCTATTTAGGATCTAGGGCAGGATAAAGCATCAGACCTAGATGGCTTCTCCATTTTTTTCTTCTGCACATTTTGGTCGACGATTAAACAAGATCTCATCAAGTTATTCAGGGAACTAAATAATGGAGGTGCCTGTGTGGATAAACTGAATTACTCATTTATAGTACTCATACCAAAGAAAACCTCCCCAGAGTTGATCAATGATTATCGTCTGATTGCACTTCTTAATTGTGTGATTAAAATCTTCTCCAAGGTCTTAGCATCCTGTCTTACACCACACCTCCAGAAAATGATAGGAGACACATAGATGGGTTTTATTGTGGGACGAGGTATCCTAGATGGGGTGGCCATCGCACAGGAGGTGATTCACCATCGCAGAAAGACCGATAAAGAAAGTTATTTATTAAAGCTTGATTTTGAGAAAGCCTACGACAAAGTAGAATTGGAATGCATTCTGGAGATCTTGAGGAATAGGGATTCAGTCCCGAATGAATTAAATGGATCTTCATTTGGCTAAATTCAGCTAAGGTCTCTGTTTTGGCCAATTGAGAATCGGCAAAGAGATTGTCTGTAAAAGGGGTCTAAGATAAGGAGATCCTTTATCACTATTATTATTTGTCTCGGTTGTTGAAGAACTCAACTTATTATTTACGTGCATGAAGGAGGCAGACAAGATTGAGGGGTTACATGCAGCTTGTTTGGCACAGTTCAGAAACCTACAACATGCATACGCTACCCTAATCTTTGGGCATTGTGACATCCTACAGGTATGCGCAGTTAAATGGAGTTTAAACTATTTTGAACTTGGTCTGGATTGAGAATTAATTACCACAAGAGAGCTCACTCACTCTCATTAACTGAGGGAACATCATTGACAAACTCATTGTAGGGATCTTTGGATGCATGGAGAGCAAATTTCCTATTACGTATTTGGGGATTCCTAAGAGACCAGGCAAAACCAATAAATCGGATTGGGATCTGGTCATTGAGAGAATCAACAAGAGACTAGACGGATGGAAAGGGAGAACCTCATCCCTGGGAGAGAAACTAATATTACTAAATGTTGTACTCTCAACCATCCTCATATATTTCTTGTCTTACTTCATAATTACACAGTGGGTGAAGACAAAAGATTGACAAACTGTGGAGTAGATTTCTATGGGTAGACTCAAGAGACTACGGAAAAAAATTCCATTTAGTCGCTTGGGATCAAGTATGTAAAGTAAAGAGAGAGGGTGGACTTCAACCTGGCACTTATTGTTAAATGGTGGTGGAGGTTACTCACTAGACCAGAGGGAGTGATGTAATTAGTCGTACTGAAAAAAATATGGACAGATAAAGGGGTCATGGAGAGGTAAGGATAGAGTTACACACAATACTTTGGGTTTGTGGAAAGGTATAAGAAGTACGAAGAATATCTTTTGGAGGAGTATCACATTTAAGGTTAGAAAGGGAAATACAATTGCATTCTGGGAAATACCTGGTGTGGCATCTTACCTCTCAGAATCTCATTTCCACTAACTTATGAAGCCTGTTGAGTACCATATATTGCATATTTATAACCTTCATATTATCTATTTTTGTATATAAATAATGTTACTCGAGTACTTGTAGTGTGTTTTTAGGTACACTTATTCCTACAAGGAGATGGTATAAACTCAGAGCCGGATTAGGAAACCAAGCCCAGAAAGGAGTTAAAAGTGAGCAAAATTACAAAACTATGATGCTGCAGAGCGTCAAAGTTGATTACAGTTATCAAAATCAAAGTAACAAGAGAAGACACTCAAGTAGAAGAAAATTGGGCCAAGATATCATATTTTTGCCACTATTTGGTGGCATTTGCCACCAATTGGGAGCTCCATGGGGCCCAATCTGGATGAATTTTCTATGAGGGCTTCGACATAATTTTGTAATTACTCACTTTTATTCAGATTAGGGTTTGGTTCTCCAAACCCTATATATTGGCCATATACTTGTAACTAGGTTTTTTCTGGGATCATGCTATTTTGTACTCAAAATTTATTTAATAAAATTAGGGTTTGCTGGAGGGGTGACGGCCACAATACCATGCTCTAGAGATGTGTCATTGTTTAGAAGTTCGTTCTTGTAAGTTTAATTATTTTATTTATTTTTTAGATAGATTTATCTTGCTTTCTAGTGTAAATCTTTAATTGCTTTCTAGAAAAAATAGGATTTTTAATCGCTTTCATAAATAAAAGTAAGATTTTACCAATTAGGAGTATGAGTAGCTAATTAGTTTAGTCTTAGGATGTAGATGAAATTAGGGATCAACCTCATATTAATCTATTTGTATTCTTTCTAAATTAAAAATAAAAAAGATAGGATTTTTTCTATAAAACAATAAAAATACAAGAACTCGTAGATTAAAATTTTGATAGGTTATGTTTAATTTAAATATTTTAGTAGCCTATACTTAGTTAGGGTTTGGAGTTGTTGGATTTTATTCATTTTGTTAAATTTATCTAACGATTTAGTTTATCTCTATAAAAAGTAATTTCTTTGACATATTATACTTGTGCACCACTTGATAGTCCATATTTAGGATGGTTTATGTAAGAATTAAACTAAAAGATTAGATTTTTATTAAAGAAGGAAGATGAATAAATAATATTTGGTTGTAAACTAGTGGATTGCATATCCTAAACTAATTAGAATTGTAAATCATCAATTTAGACTCATAATTAGCTCGTCAGAATAATAGGATTAGTAAGATTGCAAAACACACTAGATCCCTATGGGAATGACCTGTTAGTGCTACAACTGACACTGTACGTTTGAAGTAGAATTATCACATCAAGTTTTTAGCATCGTTACCGGGGATCGAACCCGGATCGCCCGCGTGACAGGCGGGAATACTCACCATGCACCTTTAGAATGTGGCAGGTGCATTGCATAGCCCAAAGGGTATACGTCTGTATAAAAAGATGCCAAATGGACATGTGAACGTGGTCTTTTTCTGATCATCCGGGGAGATGGAAATTTGGTTGTAGCCAGAATATCTATCTAAGAAACAATATAACTCATGTTCGACCAACCATTCCAGCATCTGATCAATAAAAGGTAAGCGAAAGTGGTCCTTCCTAATTGCAGCATTCAGCTTTCTATAGTCAATACAGACTCACCATCCCGTCTGCAAACGCATCGGGATAAGCTCATTTATATCGTTCTTGACTACAATGATTCCAGACTTCTTAGGTACTACTTGAACTGGGTTCACCCATGCACTATTAGAGATATGATAGATAATTCCAATTTCAAGACACTTAAGAATATCTTTCCTTACAGCTTCTTTCATTACCAGATTCAACAACGCTGAGGATCACTTATAAGTCGTGCATTATCTACTAAATGAATTTTATACTGCACTATAGATGGACTTATCCCCTTTATATCGGCCATACTCCATCCTATGACTTCTCTATGTGCTTTAAATACTGATATGAGTGGTTCCTCCTGAGCTTCAGTCAAATATGCAGAGATAATGGCTGGTAGTATATCGTGTTCACTTAAAAAAGCGTACTTGAGATGACTCGAAATAGTCTTTATCTCAACCTTAGGTGGATACTCAATAAATGGTCGTAACTAAACTCGTGGTTCAGTCATCAATGGCTCAGGTGAAACTTTCCATCGAGTGGAAGACACATAATTAGATGATTCATCCAGCATATCCAAGAATAAACTCTCATCAACTAAACCATCTAGCTCATCAAAGAATTCCTCCTCTTGGTGCTCACTGGACAATCCTTGAATCATATTCACTTTTAGGGGCTCGTCATGTGGATCACTTGGTTGGTGCCCTAAACTGAATATATTCAAGTCAAGTGTTATATTTCCAAAGAAAAGTCTCATCGATCCACTCCAGCAATTAATAACAGTATTAGAAGTGGTCAGGAATGAACGTTCCAAAATAAATGGGATACAGTACTGTGGATCCACCATAGGTTGAGTCTCGAGAACTATGAAATCGACCGGGAAAATAAACTCCCCAATGTTAATCAAGATATCCTCAATCTCTCCCATAGATTTATTCACAGATCTATCAGTTAGTTGTAACGTAATTCTTATAGGTCTCAACTCTCTCAGTCCTAACTACTGGTATACTGAATAAGGAAGTAAGTTGACACTCACTTCTAAATCTAGTGGGGCCATTTCAATCACTATAGTCCCTATGGTGCATGAGACAATATGACTTTCAAGGTCTTTGTACTTCGCAGGTACTGACTGAGAGAGGATGCTAGAGATATTAGCAGCTAGAAAGACTTTCTTTGGAATATTTGTTGTTCTCTTCTTTGTGCATAAATCCTTTAAGAATTTTGCATAAGCAGATACTTGTTGGATTGCATCAAGAAGAGGAACATTGACTTTAACTTGCTTGAATAACTCAAGGATGTGCTCAACCTGAGGATAATTTTTCTTCAATCGATTTGGATAGGGAGCCTTTGGCTTATACATATGGTCAATAAGAGGATCAGTTTTAGAGGGGTCAGACTCCTTTGTCATGCTAGTGGGTGGATCCTAGGATGATGATGATGAATCATGAGGTGATGATGGAATCTTGGAATCAGGGAATGTAGCATGCTATGCATTAGGAGTAGAATCAGGTGACATGCCTACATGATTGTCAACCAACTTGCCAGAGCGAAGCATGTGAATGGCATTAACTTAGTTGACATACGACTGATTGGAGTTAGAGGAACTGACATTAGGGTTTGTTAAGGGTTGACTTGGAAAAGTACCCCTACCACGTTCACTCATTTGACATGTTAATTGTCCAACCTGCTGTTCTAACTTCTTAATGGCTTGTGAGTTCATGAGTAGGTGCTGATCTGTTCTTTAAATAAAATCTGTTAACACTTTCATGAGATTTTGCATGTGTGTCAAGGTTGGACGAGGACTTGAGGAGATTTTCAACACTCTTCTCAAGTGACTGGAGTCGCTTTTCTTGATCATTATCAGACCCCTGTTGTGGATGTGATTGGTTGTGTGCAGGTGGTCTGCTTTGGTTGTTCACATGATTTGAAGCGTTTGTGTATTAATAAGCAACCACATTTAGTCTTGGGAACTGATCATTGGTTAGAGGCTGCATGTTAGGATTGGAGCTCCCTGATATTGCCCTTGATCCCAAGAGAGATTTGAATGGTTTCTCCAACTAAAATTGTATGTAGGAGCACATGGATTATTCATGGGTCTTGGATATAAGGCATTTGCTTGCTCAAGTGTCGGACACATGGAATTTACTAACAGTGGACACTCCTCCATAACGTGATTTGGAGTTCCGCAATTAAAACATGTGGGACCTTGTATTTGATTTCTTGACTCATTGGTGGAGCACTAGGAGTCTCCAACGCCTCATTTCACTACATAAGGGCTGCAATCTTGGCTTCAGCAGCTATCGAGTTGTCGACACTATGGATCCCATCATTATTTGTTGACGTTGATGCATTGGGTTTCTTAGTGGGACTCTCCCACTGCATAGTTTTCCATGATAGGTTATTAAAGATGTCCCACGCTTCATCCTCATTTTTTCTCATGAACTCCTCCTGACACATGGACTCAAGGAGAGTTTTGGATGTGTAATCGAGTTCTTCGTACACGATTTGATACAACCGTCATTTTCTATCGCATGGTGGGGCCCTGAGCTAACAAATATTTGAACCGTTTCAAATATTTCTAGAAAGGTTCTCCCGACACTTGACGAAATTGATCAATTTGATTTCGAATTTTTGTCATCTTGTGTGTGGAATAATACTTCTTAAGAAACACTACAATAAATTCATCCCAAATAGTGATTGAATCAGTAGGCATACTATACAACTACTTATTGACATTATCTTTGGGAGCGAATAGGATGAAGCGGAGTTTAATTGTGTCCTCCGATAAGTTTTGCAATTTAATCATCATGCATACTTCCTAAAATTTACTGATAAATAGATATGCATTCTAAGAATCAGAACCAATGAATTTAGAAAGCATGATGATATACTGCAGCTTCAATTTATAGTGATTACCCACTGTCTGTGGAAGTTTGATGCATGATGGTAGTGATGTGCGCAATGGGTAACATCATTCCTAAAGGATCAGGATCGGTTAGTCCATTTTATCTCCCATGAATAAATCTGATCTCATTAGTCGCCCAAATTGATCACGAGTCCAATGTGGTATGAACCAGTGACTGTGAGTGGATGCGTGAATTTTTAAACTAATGCAAGAAGTGGGATTGTTGGTTTTCATCTTCTTCATCGAATTATCTAATAATTGAACGATTTCATCAAATCTTCATGGATGATTTCTCTATTTTCGGAGATTCATTCCAAGAATGTCTACATCATTTAGAATTAGTTCTCATAAGTTGTCATGAGAAATATTTGACACTCAATTGGAAAAAATATCATTTCATGATAAAAAATGGCATAGTGCTAGGGCATGTCATCTCGAAGGATGGTATCGAGATTGACAAAGCCAAGGTGGACCTCATTATGAATCTTTCACTTTCGCGATAAGTGAAAAATATACGCTCCTTCCTTGGTTATGGTGGGTTCTATAGAAGATTTATCAAAAACTTTAGTAAAATTGCTATGCCTTTGACACATCTACTGGTTAAGGACGTGTCATTTGATTTCACACCTAATTGTCTTAGAGCCTTTGAGCAGCTCAAGAAGGCACTCACCACCACTCCTATCATTCATGCGCTAGACTGGAGTCTGCCCTTTGAGCTTATGTGTGATGCATCTGATCATACTATCGGTGTTGTTCTTAGACAACGTATTAATAAGCAGTCACATGTAATTTACTATGTAAGTAGGACACTCAATGATGTCCAGTTGAACTACTCCATCATGGAGAAAGAGTTTCTAGTAGTCGTCTTTGCACTTGAAAAGTTTTGTTCCAACTTGATTGGATCACGGATTATAGTGTACACTGATTATGCTGCTTTGAAATATCTGTTGACTAAGAAAGATACAAAAGCAAGGCTCGTTCACTGGACCCTCTTGTTACAAGAGTTTGATCTTGAGATATTAGACAAGAAAAGTACTGATAATTTAGTAGTTGATCACTTATCTCGCCTGTCTAACGCTCCAACTAATTCTTGCCCCATAAATGAATCATTTCCTGATGAGCAATTACTTGCATTAACGAGTGAATCATGGTTTGCTGACATTATGAACTATCTTGTGACCAATGAGATTCCATCCCATTGGTCCAAGCAAGATCGAAATAGATTCTTCTCCCAAGTAAAAATTTTATTGGGATGAACCATATCTGTTCAAATATAGTCCAGATCGGATCATATATCGATGCATACTTGACAATGAGATGCAAAGTGTCCTCTCCTTTTGTCATGAACTTATTTGTGGAGGACACTTTGGTCCAAGAAAAATGGCTAAAAAGGTGTTGTATAGTGGCTTTTATTGGCCAACTATTTTTAAAGATGCTCTGGAATATTGTAAAACATTCACACGATGTCAATTCGTTGGCAAAATTTCACTGCGCAATATGATGCCTCAGCAACCTAACCTTTAGGTCAAAATATTCGATGTATGGGGTATAGATTTTATGGGACCGTTACCCAACTCATTTGGAAACCAATATATATTGGTCGCTGTCGATTATATTTCCAAATGGGTAGAGGCAATTGCTGCAATTTCGAAGAATCGCAAAACCATTAAACTCCACTGGCGTGGAGAAATCCACGAAGTGCACACAACGGCCATCTCTGCATCCACCGGTATCCTCCTTCAGCCTGGAAATCAAACTCCAGACGCGATTAAGGAATATCTTGCATGGATGGGTCTAATTGCAGGGTGACACGTGATAGAGAGATAAGTAGTAAGACACTTTATCGCAATGTACACATGATTTGCCACTGGATCAACATTAATGTAATGGGGATTACACACATATCATCATTTTACACAGCCACATTAAACATTGTTGATTGCATCATACGTCAGGACACTCATTTTTGTATGTGCACACAATTAGTCGACACCATTATAGATGCTAAGATACGGTCGAGGACTAGTTTGCCTCTACCCTGTTTGATTACACAATTGTGTCGTGAATTTATGTCTGGTGTAGAGTTTGATGCATATTCACCCTCACGTGCGTCCATAGCCGTAGAGCACATATCAGTGACATATCACGCTGCTATTCTAGAGGATTGGAACAGAAACACAGTTGATGAAAATATATATGCCACTGAGTTAACACAAGAGGAGGAGGATGACGCGTTCTTTTAAGACTAGCTAGCGGATCCCACGGAGCAAATCAATATTTTCTGGTGTGATCTTGGAAAAATTTAGCGTCAATTGAAATAAATTGACTGTGAAGGGACTTCTACTGCATGTGCACGTCGTGCACCAGAAGAATCGAATATGAGGCAAAGAGGACGACACCAATGATTTGTGTATGAGAGCATACACAAGTTTAGGTATGGGGGAGTGGATTAGAAGATTTTTTTTCTAGGATTTTTAGATTTTATTCTAGAAATTTTATTTTATTTTTAGATTTTTGTGTTTATTTATTTTACACTTCGGGTAGTTTTTAAAGAAACTAACTAAAAAGATAAAAAAATAAAAGTAAAAAAATTATTATATATTTTCTTTAATAAATCAACCTAATTACAAATAAAAGAATAAATTTAGATTTGAAATTTGATAGAAGAGTAGATTAAATGATATACTAAGAATTTTATGAAAAATTTAAAATCTGAAAAATAAATACGGCTAATAGTAATTTTGAGGTAAGTATACATCTATTTTTCACTTCACAATAGTTTATTAGGTTAAGGACAAAAATGATAAGTATTGAGTAGTTTTCTCTCTCTAAACAAGAATAAAAAAATAAAAAAATGGATGAGCCTGATATTTAAGGTAATAATCTTTAAAAAAAGAAATAAAAAAGGTGAGCCTGGTATTTAAGGCAATAGACTTAAAAATGAAAAAAAAAAGGGGGTGAGCCTGGTATTAAGGCAATAGCTTCAGAAATTAAAAAAAGAGTATGATCCGAGTAATTGGATATTTTGCGCTTAAATAAGCGTGAATATTCGCATGAAAGGTGAAATATTCACCAAAGAAGAGATTTTTTTTGTTTAGAGAGAGGAGATGAATCATTAGTTAGAGTTGGAGTCTAAAACCGAAGTAGACTATAACACGTGCACGTAGATGTATAGGAGCCAATAAATTATTTATTAGTGGGTATTGAAAAATAGGATTTGAATTTTTGATTAAAATAATTGATGTATTAGATATGATACTTGACTTGAAAACTGATAATCTAAATGCGTTTTTGAGTTTGTATATTAGTAAGGTTACTTGAAGAAAATATCAAAAAAAAAAAGATATTTCTTTCTTTTGTATAAATTTCTTTTATTTTTCTTGATTTTTGGTTATCCTTATTTTTCTTTTCTTATTTTCTTAATCTAACTTCTTCACAAATTTTGTGGGTATATTAACTTCAAATCCTCACGAAACACCACTCATCCATTAGGATAATCTAAGGGTTTAACGACTTGTTACGCATACTAAGTGTAATCGCGATTCCTGCGAAAGTGAGTTAGGATTTTTTTTCTTTTTAGGTCTAGATTTTGCTTGAGGACTAGCAAAGGATATGTGTGGGGGGTGTGATGAGTGTCATATATTGCATATTTATAGCCTCCATATTATCTATTTTTGTATATAAATAATGCTACTTGGGTATTTGTAGTGTGGTTTTCAGGTACACCTATTTCTTCAAGGAGATGGTATAAACTCATAACCGGATTAGAAAATAAAGTCCAGAGATGAGTTAAAAGTGAGCAAAACTACAAGACTATGTGCTACAGAGAGTCAAAATTGATTACAGTCATCAAAATCAAAGTAACTAGAGAAGACACTCAAGCAGAAGAAAATTTGGGCCAAGATATCATATTTTTGTCGCTATTTGGCGGCATTTTTTTGCCAATTGGCGGCTCCATGGGGCCTAATCTGGGTGAATTTTCTACGGGGGCTTCTATGTTTGTAATTACTCACTTTTACTCAGATTAGGTAGATTCTCTGAAACCTATATATTGACCGTATACTTGTAACTAGATTTTTTTTGGGATCATGTTATTTTGTACTCGGAAATTATTTAATAAAATTAGGGTTTGTCAAAGGGGTGACGACCGCAATACCGTGCTCCAAAGATGTGCCATTGTTCAGAAGTTCATTCTTATAAGTTTAATTATTTTATTTACTTTTTAGATAGATTTATCCCGCATTCTAGTGTAAATCTTTAATTGCTTTCTACGAAAAATAGGATTTTTAATCGCTTTCATAAATAAAAGTAAGATTTTGCCAATTAGGAGTATGATTAGCTAATTAGTTTAGTCTAGGATGTAAATGAAATTAGGGATCAAGCTCATATTAATCTATTTGTGTTCTTTCTAAATAAAAAATAACAAAGATAGGATTTTTCTATGAACAATAAAAATATAAGAACTCATAAATTAAAACTTTGATAGGTTATACTTAATTTAAATATTTTGATAGCCTATCTTTGTTAGGGTTTGGAATTTTTGGATTTTATTTATTTTGTTGAATTTATCTAATAATTTAATTTATCTCTATAAAAAGTAATTTCTTTGATGGATTTTACTTTCACACCAATTGATAGTCCATACTTAGGATACTTTAAGTAGGAATTAAACTAAAAGATCAGATTTTTATTAAAGAAGGAAGACGAATAGATAATATTTGGTTGTGAACTACTGGATTCCATATCCTAGGCTAATTAGAATTTCAAATCATCAATCTAAACTTATAGTTAGCTTGTCAGAATAATAAGATTAGTAAAATTGCAAAACACTCTAGATCCCTGTGGGAACGAGCTGTTAGCGTTATAACTGACACTGTGCACTTGCAGCAGAATTATCACATCAAAGCCTGCCTTAACAAATATGAAACAATTGCAGAGTTCTGGAGCAGAGCGAGATAGAGGCTGGGAAATGGTACTAGGTAGAGCTGGAATACATTACGGAATATACTAGAAGACTTCTGGATTAATAATATCGAAGATTTCCCAATCTGGAGATGGGACAAAGCTAGAACCTTTTCCGTGCAATTGATGTACCTCATACTCAATGATGATGGGATTAGATCCAAACATGCGAACCAAGTTTGGAAGAAAAAATGCCCTCTAAAAATTAATTTTTTTATGGCTAATAAACAAGAGAGCAATCCTAACATGGGATAACCTACAAGGCTAAGGGTGGTAGGGCCCCAGTATATGTGTCCTGTGTGGAGCCGCTGATGAATCAGTGTCTCATGTATTGGTGGATTGTTCACCAGTATAGTTTGGATGGAAGTCGCTTATAAACACAGTCTCCAAATTAGATGGAACAACTCGTCATCAATTTGGATGAGGCTCCACTCTGTGGAGGGTAACTCTGACACATCTAGGGGAGTTACAACTGCTATAGTCTGGAATCTATTGTTAGAGAGATATAGAAGAGTTTTTAGTAATACAACTTTTAGTTTGGATTATTGTATATATTGTATTACTAATGATGTTTTACTGTGGTCAGTAGCCTTCGGAGACACTGGGACAGTTCCCCATGTCATTCCACCCAGGAACGTTATGACAACTACATCTAGATCCCCACAGAAGATGATTGAAGTAGGCGACTGTTGGCAGTGAAAATTTCTAAGTAAATAGAGTTTTCCACAATAGAGCGCGGAGCTAACTCAGTAGCTCCGCGTTTGGCAATTTTAGTCTCGCGTTTGAGAAAAACGTGAAGCTAATCAATAGCTCCGCATTCTGGTCTCTTAGCTCCGCGTTTTGATGCGATTAGCTCCGCGTGAGCAGATAACCAGAATCTCAAATTGATTGAGATTATGATTTGGGCTTATCCAAATACCCAAATTAAATCCAATCAGAACTCTAAATCAAGAGATTTAAATCAAAACTAAGACATTTGATTGGAATCCTTGATGAGTACAAATTCTATTTACATAGAAACTCTCATATGATCCTAAGGCTATAAATACCTTCTTGGGAAAGCCCTAGGGTCTTCTTTTCTTCTTTTGGGCATCTTGGAGAATTCAAGTTATGCATAGAGCCTTGAGTTCGTGAAAGACCAGAGAAGATCAGTTCTACAGTCGGCCGCCATCTTCAAGAGAAGAGTTCCCAAAGGAGCTGCTTGACAGATCCCATCGCCACACAGATCCCACGATATTTTGTAAAAGAGAGCGATTGAGATATAAAATCCTCTCGTTTGTTCTTTCATTTTCTTGTTCACTTTCATTGTAATTTAAGTTAATTCAATGGAAGGAAAGCAAAGAAATTCTGCTGTGAACAAACTGGCAACCACAGTGGGAGACGTCTCTTTCACCAAAGAAGAGATCGTGGCACAATCTGACGTCGAGAGGATCAGATCCGACGTAGACATGCTGGTCGTTGAAATCGACCAGCTGAAGTAAGAGGAGTACCTTTTCTCTGAATCAGGTAACCTGGACGAAACACGACACTATCGTCGCGTGCGCTCCAATACCCGAGCAACGGGTAAAAAGGTATCCACCGATGAATGGGGATCCTTGGAGACCGTGGCCATAGAGCCGGTGTTTGGATAGGAAATCCTAGCAGAGGATGATCTCCCTACTACCGAAAAAGACCTGGAAACTGGATTGACCAGAACCCAACTCCGAGATAGAAATCGGAGAGCGAGGCGAAAAGCCCTCAAAGCTAGCCTTGGACGCGAGGCTAACATCATAGAACGCGAGGCTATGGTCCCTCGCAAACTGGCTCGCGCTAATCGCGAGACCAGTCATTATCGCGTTAAACGCGATGTTACAACTTGCGTTGATCGCAAGGAAAAGCCAGCGTGTGATTTTCCGCGCGAGGCTATTACAGAGCCTAGAGAGAAACGCGTAGCCAGTAAGATTTGCGCTAGTCGCAAAATTTCTGACACTCGCGAGAAACGCGAGTATAAAATCTCTTTAAAGCCAGCATGTGATTTTCCATGCGAGGCTACTACTGGGCTTAGCGATAAACGCGAAGCCAGTAGCACTTGCGAGAAACGCAAGACTTTTGATACTTGCGAGGAACGCGAGGATAAAATCTCCTTAAAGCCAGCATGTGATTTTCCATGCGAGGCTACTACTAGGCTTAGCGATAAACGCGAAGCCAGTAGTACTTGCGAGAAACGCAAGATTTTTAATACTTGCGAGGAACGCGAGGAAAAGATTCCTTACAGCCAGCGTGCGATTCTCCACGCGAGGCTAATACTGGGCTTAGCGAGAAACGCGAAGCCAGTAGTACTTGCGAGAAACACAAGATGTCTCACCTCCGCATAAATCATGAAGATGATTGGCAGATTGTCGTTAATCGTAAAAATCGCGCTAGACGCGAGTTGTGACTTGCGTTAATCGCAAGAATAAGTCAGCTTGCAAGAATTTTCTTCCACGCGAGGCTACTAAACTTAACTCTGAAATAAACCAGAGTACTAAAATTCGCGTTAATCGCGAAGCTAAGCTAGTGTGTGATGAATTTCCTCCACGCGAGGCTACGGAACTTAACTCTGAAATTAATCAGAGTACCAAAATTCGGGTAAATCGATAAGCTAACTTCAGGCCAGCGTGTGATGGATTGTCTCCACGCGAGGTTACTGAATTTAGTTATGAAACTGGCCAAAGTGCCAAAACTCACGTAAAACGCGACCATAAGCCAGCATGTAGTAAAAACTCCCCATGCGAGGCTATTGAACTTGAACAAAAACTTGAGCCAAGCGTTAAACGCGAAGCCAAGGATTCTTGCATTAATCGCAAAATAATGCCAGCGTGTGAGGATACTCCTTCACGCGAGGCTAAACAAACAGAAATTAAACTTCTGCAAAAACGTCCAGTCAGTGTAAAACGCGAGGCTAGCGTAGCAAAACGCGGAGCTATTCTTCAGGCGCGCGACACTGTACTCTTCTTAGATGACATCCTAATGATGAAAATCTATGGAAAGTCTAACGAAGTCTGATCAAAGACCGCTCGTTCACATGAGTCGCTCGGTGCCTGAACTCTAGATTCCTGGATTCTTTAAATGAAGAAAGGAAAAAAGAGTTAAAGACTCTATTTAAAAGAGAGAACCCGCCTCTTGGTATTTGGCGCAAGGTTCGGAGTAATTACTGAGCAATTACTAAGTAATTACTGAGTAGTTAATAAGCAATTACTCACTGAAAAGAGAAGCTACTTAACTTCGCGTGGTAACAAAACGCGAGATAAACTTGGTATTTTAACTCCGCATTTTCTGTTTAAAGATCCAAAGTATTTCAAAATTTGCTAAGTTCTAAGCCATTTTGAAAACTTTGGAGGGGGTTCTGTTGGCAGTGAAAATTTCTAAGTAAATAGAGTTTTCCACAACAGAACGCGGAGCTAACTCAGTAGCTCCGCGTTTGGCAATTTTAGCCTCGCGTTTGAGAAAAACGCGGAGCTAATCAATAGCTCCACATTCTGGTCTCTTAGCTCCGCGTTTTGATGCGATTAGCTCCGCGTGAGCAGATAACCAGAATCTCAAATTGATTGAGATTATGATTTGGACTTATCCAAATACCCAAATTAAATCCGATCAAAACTCTAAATCAAGAGATTTAAATCAAAACTAAGATATTTGATTGGAATCCTTGATGAGTCCAAATTTTATTTACATAGAAACTCTCATATGATCCTAAGGCTATAAATACCCTCTTGGGAAAGCCCTAGGGGTCTTCTTTTCTTTTTTTGGGCATCTTGGAGAATTCAAGTTACACATAGAGCCTTGAGTTCGTGAAAGACCAGAGAAGATCAGTTCTACAGTCAGCCGCCATCTTCAAGAGAAGAGTTCCAGATCCTCCAAAAGAGCTGCTTGACAGATCCCATTGCCACACAGATCCCACGATATTTTATAAAAGAGAGCGATTGAGATATAAAATCCTCTCGTTTATTCTTTCTTTTTCTTGTTCACTTTCGTTGTAATTTAAGTTAATTCAATGGAAGGAAAGCAAATAAATTCTGCTGCGAACAGCGACGGGACATGCATACTGTTGCGAGAGACTCCAAATGATGAGGAGAAGCATGTTTGGATATGTGTTAATTGCATGACCCTAGATACAGTTGTAAGATGTTTTTAGTCTTTTATTTCTCGAGTAGTTTGTATCAGAGTATCATGTAACCCATTTTTGCTACGGATGGGTAGATGTACTTTTCTATTTTTAGTTTGTGTAAGTTCTATTATAATGTTTTAATGGAACGCGGGGGACCGTTACTCACTATTTTATCTCAAAAAACATGCATGGTCTAATGACCATAACTACCACTATAGTCCTCAAGCTCTGCTTCCTCCCCTATCCCCGCATCTTTAAGAGCTTCAAAAAATTCAAGTGTTGTTGAAGGAAGAGGAGAAGAGGTTTAACAGGAGTAAATTCTATTGGCTCTGTATATGATTTAGGCATTAAAGCTTGAAAATCGATGGACTCATGAACATCACCACCCGCCCCAGTATCAAGAGCCCCATGCTCATTGTAATTGTGGGTGAAGCTCCTTGCAATAAATCAGTCACAAATTGCTCTGTTTTAGTTGTAACCACAATATTTTCTATTATATGCACATCATGGTTTGCCTTAGAGGATACATTTGCAGGCATGGACCCAACTAAGGAAAGTAGTCCAACATCAATAGTACTAATAGTAATCGATAGTGATGCATGAACAGCTATCCCAGTCCTATCAACTTCTTCAAGTTCTTCAATCATCGTTTATCTTAGTGATGTAGATTTAGACCTAGACATTGTGGATGATATTGTTGGTGTTGTTGATGATGCTGGTGATATTCTTGCTGAAGCTGGTGGTGCAGGCATAGTATGGGCTTATTGGCAAGCTTGATTAAGCAGTTGGGCCTCTTAGCCTGTGCAACCCTTCCAAGAACGACGAAGTGAGAGATACGGAAGGGATTGCAGATGTTGAGCCTGCCTCTCTCTTTTGATGGGTCTTAGGACCCCTTGTGGTTCAGCCTCCTCTTCATGCTCCTCCATAAGGCCTAGACTCTTGACTCTGAAAGGTTCCCTATGTGTCCGTTCATCTTGTATAAACTTGCCAAAGTCCAATGTATGTGATAAATCCTCTGATTTGTGAGAAATTCTTCTTCCATCTTCTATGAACGCTCCTTGATCAAATTTAAGTCAGTTGATCAATGATTGCATTTTGGTCTGACAGTGTTAGAGCCGAATACCACTTACTAAATGTAAAAGTTGTCTATAATTTGGGAGTACTTTACGAGTAAATAGAAAGAAATGTTTGTACACCCTATAATAAAATGTCTATAAGCCCTAGCACTGTCAATAATTTTACGTTAATGACATAGATCACTATTTGGATATCTAATGCAAAGCTAATCATATCGAAACTACCTGAAAAGGGCATGTGAGCCTCAAGCCCTCTTTGGTTCTTGCTTCGAAACAATAGGTTTGATGGATGAATACATGATAACTACCAAAATATACCCATCAGAAGGACATAACATACGGTACCAACATCTTCATAAGAATCTCCAATGATGTCTCTGTTATCTCCAAAAAAACATACGAAGGATGAACATAGAATAGCAGCTCAATAACTATTGAGTCTTCACCAAATACTGATGTTTTTATCCTATGGGAAATAAGCTATGGTAGTGGGATACAAATCATGTCATTAAATAAGTATAATGCAGATCAACTCGGGGGTTAGCCCCACGATCAATAAGGAATACTTCACATATTAGTTTTAGACCATGTTGTATGTGGCAGGCATAGCAGGGAGAAGACTGAGAAATCGCCCATACGCCAATTATATAACCTGGTATAAAACTCTAATCATTTGAACTTCTATAGATAAAAATGAAATGATATATTTCTTCAAATACAATGCTAGATAAGCTACAAGCATAGTAATTGGTGCCAATTCTTGATGGGCCCATATATGATAACTAAGAAAAATGATGCTTTCTGGGAAAATACCTTCATTCTCAATTAGAAAAGATCTATAACCCGATAGTCCTACAATGAATATAGGTAGGAATTGGAGCTTTAAATCTTATAAAATCTCTATTATCTAAGTTAGTGAAAAAGTAATTACCCCACTTCTTATGCCATATGTAATGATCCTTTACTTTTGGGACGTTATCAAAGACGTGAAAATGACAAGTTAATTCCCATACAAATTGATTGATTTATCGTGGCAAGAGTCTGAGACTCTTCATTGCTTGGGAATACTCTTCATATAGATAGTCGTCTATTGGAAGGCTAGATATTTGCCATATTTCATGTAAGGCCGTCCCTAATTCACCATACGAAGTAAAAAAAATGTTCTTGTTGCTAAATTGAATAACTCTAGAATAACAAAGAACTGAGTAGGGTTTATAGCAATTCCATATCGAGTAGTCCTGATAGCATCTTACAATCCAATCTCGTTCAGCCTCACTTCAAACTCTTGGAAGATGAATCCGGTTATCATCTCTTGAATGGTTTGAGGGCCTTCTTTACAAATTAGGGTTTTCCTTTCAGTGTCATTGTCACATTGGTATACAGATATAAGTTCCTTTAACTAATAATCCACATGAATGCTACCGCCGATAGTGGAACCTAGCAAGTGGTGTTCATAAATGGGCTCTTAACCATGACACATGCAAAGAAGACAAGGGTAAGAATGTTAGACAAAAGGAGAAAAGTATGAAAATAAGTATAGCTAAATTACTGATGTAAATGCAACTAGCTCTGCCAGCTTAGCTAAACACTAACTACGCCTAGTGAAGCAATTAGCTCTACTGATGCTGCTAAAAATAAAATATATCGAGCAAAGCAGTTAATTCCCTTGGCATAGTTTAGGATTAGTTGCATCGAACAATGTGAGCAACCTTGCTTGCACAATTAAGGATTAACTATGCCATTCCATAGTTGAAGAACTTTTTATGCCAAGACGATGGATGTGAAAAGCTTTGCCATAAGACAACGCCGTTGACCTACCAAAGCAAAATGGGTGGATATTTTGAGGAGAAAAGGACTAAGAGATACAAAGATCTCATTCTCATTTACTTTACATTGTGGGATTAAAAGTTTCAAAACTCAAAGGATAACTTATTAGTGATTGGAGGTCCCTTGATTGGGGTGGTGCAGAGCCGATAGGATGGCTTACAGTCATCTTCTTAGGTGCCATGGGTATCAAGAAAGTGAGATCAGGGGAGAAGATCGAAGAAATTTGAAGAGTTTGAAAGAAGAAGAAAAATGAAAAAGTTGAGGTTTTTTTTTTCCTTGGATAAAGTGAGAATTCACTTTAATCCTCGGGGTATTTGTAGAAAGAAACAGAAGTTGAATCATCCAAAGGAATCCAATGTATTGGATAGCTCTACCAAACTGGTTCTTGAGCATCCTCACAGATACAGCAAGATCAGTTTCACCAATAAAATGAGATCAACCTCGCCTACAGGGCGAGATTAGCCTCGCTGATGAAGTCAAATCAACCTTGTCAATGTAGCCAAAGTCCATCTTCACTAACACAACAAAATATCACATTAATCAACAAGTCAAAATCAAACTAAAGATTCAAAGTATTTTGAGATAAAATAATTCCATCTAGAAAACTTTGAAACAGGTTTTGTAGATAGTAAAAAAAAAATACAAATTATCCAGTGTACAAACCTAACCCCATTGTCACTAATAAGAATCAACTATCAAGTAAAGCAGTTAGCAATGTCCGTGAAGCCAATCTAGCTTTGGCAATGAAGGCAATTTAAGCATGCCAATGAAGCCAGTTCAGCTTGCAGATAAATTCAACTCCACTGATAAAGCCAGTCCAGATCTGCCAAGAAAGTAAACACATCTCCGCTGATAAAGTTAGCCTAGTTCTGCTTACAAAGGCAAACTTATTCCCGTCGATAAGGCTAATCTAGCTTCATCGATAAGTGGTTAGTTAAATCTTAGAGATCATGAGTGTTGTTCCACCTCTTGAAATCAAGAAGAAGCTCCCCTCTATAAAAGAACTCCTGGAACTATTAGGGAGAGGGGAAAAAACGATCTTAAATCCATTAAGGAGAGAAAGAACGTGGAAAGAGGGGAAAATTTGCTACATCTTCTTCCTCAAGAAATATGGTCAGGTCTCAACCATCATTCCTCACTAAAAAACTTGATTGTAGTCTTTATTGATTGTAAGGAATAGAATTTCTCTTTGTTTAAAGTAAATCAAGGGATTATAATCCTTTTTTCATTGAATTTTCTTGTTTAATCTTTTCTCAAATGCACAAAAATAGTGATAGTTGTTGGTGAGTGATGGCAGTAATGATCGTCATGTCCATAGTAACTGATGGTGATAGTAGTATTGACAGATTATTAGCAATAGTCAACAACAACTAAGGATCACTATTAATGTGATGATTACCGGTCTCTGGTGGCCATGGCAATCAACAACAACCATGTTCACTAGGATGAAAGGTGGTGGCGGTAGTCAACTTAGATCGACAATGGTTGTGGTGGTGACTGCCTTCAATGATGATTAGTGGCAACAAACTTCATCAGTAATAGTGACAGTTGTTGGTTATTGCCGGGGACAACTGTCAATGATAGTGGTGGCAATCACCGGAGGTAATCGGTAAAGATAATCATTTAAGATAGTGATTGTTATTTAGTGATGGTAATGATTGCACAACTTTTGAATGATATTAACAATAACCAAATCACTAATAATGATGGTGGTGGTCAGCATCGACGAAGATTGCTGCTGATGGACATCGGTCATTATTAGTGGTAGCGGTCAGACATAAAATTTATGTCATCAAATTACTGGTGGTGGTAGTTGTGTTGACGAAATATAGCAATGACAATGGTCATAGATAGTTGTAATAATGATAAATGCAAAAAACTAAGAATATTTTGGTAAACATGAATTACAATGGATTCTCTTGATGAGTGAATAGAGAAAATCCACTGTCATGAAAAGAATCACATTCTCATGAAACAAGAGAATAAAATATTTGTGGAATGCCAATATTTTCAAACATGACAATAATTTTTATACCTAACGCAATATATATATATTCTTTGATAAACTTAAATTTCTATGCAAATCGAAGCATACCAAATACACTCTCAGGTCTTCTACTTAGAGGCCACAACTTTCACAACCTGGATGTGCTACTTGTGGGATAACTAATGACTCAAGCTCTTTTTTTTTTTGGAGCAATCCGGTGCGTAAGTCCTCCATGATGATTCAAGTTCAAATAGAAGGAGGTTAGGAAAATTGGAAACAAAGACGGCCATGATTGCAACCAGATTCTCGAACAAAGAATTTATTTATATAGGCGTCGGCGAAAAATTCTGGAAAAGCAAAGCAGATCCACGAATTCAGAGACAGAAGCCCGCAACTCATCGGATCCGCGAATCTAAGAAACTGAGGTCCGTAAATCTAAGAAACTGAGGTCCGCGAATCTAAGAAACTGAGGTCCGCGATCCAGACGACGGAATAGGTTCGAGAATCTAAAGCTGAGATTCACGACACTACCCATAACTTTCCGGTGGGGGTTTAATACAAAGTCACCCGACCTGGATAGAAGAATTGCCACCTCGGATCGTGGGAATAACTGCCAAACGAATGCAGCGGCGTTACTTCGATCATGGGAATAACCACCTAACGAATATGGCGGCACTTCTCGAGTAGTGGGAGCTAACAGTCGAGCAAATATGGCGGGATGTTACTCCAGGCCCCCTATAAAAGGTGGGGAGCGAAAGAGACACACACAGACAGACAGAGACGGACATCTTCTCCCAGAAGTTAACCCTTATGATCAAGAGTAAAGAGCCCATTTTCTTTCCTTTAGCCAACTGAGAGAGATTGTACGGAGTGTCAACGGAGAGCAGGATCATCCGCCATAGCTACCTAGAAACCCAGCCTTAAACAAAGAGGAAAAGCTATCTTCCTCATCTTCTGTAAACGGAAAATCGTCCGATTGTAACCCTTTTATTGAAAAGACTTCGATATAAAGAGCGTGCAACTTTCATGGCGAATAGAAAATTGGCGACTTCGCTGGGGACTACAATCACCTCCGGTGACTTGGTGGTGGCTCAATCCGACAACATTCCTGTTGGCAGTATGGTCAACTCGCTCACCATTTCCGTCAACCAGGAAAGGTATGAAGAATTTCTTTCTTCAGGCTCCAAGAGCCCTACTTTCCTGAAGAGATACCATAAAATCTCCAAGGGGTCAATTTCCAAGGAGATGGCAATAGCCCAGTTAAGAGAATCAACGGACCGAGATAGTCCGAAATCCCCTTCCTTAACAACGGGCTCTCTGCCAGTTCCCACAAAGACTCTTGATCTCTCAAGCAAAGTGGACTAAAGTCCCCGCTTCAACAAGGGGAAGCGACCACCACCTGCTCCGCAAAGCTGTCATGCAGAGAAGGAGGTTCCTCCCACTAGTACAACGAAAAGAAACCTGAGGAGAAGCAAAGCTCGTGCCCTTCACAGAAACGCGCAATAAAAGGGAACCGCTAACACATCATGGCAGAAACCTACCATCCAAATATGGAAGCCTAAGGGCGAGGTTGGTCAAGTTGCAGAGGGATTCACTCACGTTTCCTACAGGAAGCGGAATGAACCCATCAGAGTTGTCCATAGTCGACGCGGAGCATACATTCGCGTCCTAAGGGAAAAATCTGAAGAAGCTCGCAAACCGCAAATTCGCAGAAGGTGCATGCCTATCCGCGAGGCTGAAACTCCACCGTCCCTGAAGTTATCTCTCACAAATGAGCCCATCACAAGGGACTCCAGTGCAAGAGATCTTAGGGAACTTCCAAACAAAAGAGAGTTCCAAACAAAAGAAGAGAAGAATCCCATGTATCTCAATGCCACTGTGAACGACTGATTAATACAGTACTGTCTCACTGTCATTGTTCAACTCATGCCCGATCCTCGGTGTTTTGTCGATTGTCGTCGCCGTCAACATCGTCATCCCAATTGGCAAAAAGGAGACGACGCGGACTCGAGTTTTCTGAGCCGGAATATCCCGCGATGACCTCCAACATGATAAGCGTTGGAGAAAAGAAGAAAAAGAAGGCGAAGAAAGTCTCCGAAGAAGAAGCTTCTGACCCAGAGCTCTCTTCGAGTTTGAAAGACCTATCCAACGAAGAGCGAGGAGTTTTTCGGCACACTCGACTCAAAAGTGGAGTGGCGATCCCTGTGAATTATAGACAGATGGCGGGGATCTCATCTGATGAAGAAGATATAGCCAAGTCTGTTATGGCTGAATCACAGACGTCTGATTCATTCTTAGAAGACTCCGCTTCTGCATATATGACGCAGAACAATATCCCAGAAGAGTTCATGCGGAGAATGGAGGAGCAAGATGGGCATATCCAGCAATAGCAGAACGCCATCAGCGAGCTTAAAGATATGCTACACGTTCTGATGGAGTTAAAAAAAAACTAAATTGAAGAATACAGGAAAGAAGACCGAAGAAGAAGGTCATGGTCCTCATAACATCGAGAAGAGGAAGAACATCATAAAGATGATGACAACCGCTCCATGCACCAGGAGGGAAACACAAATACTGTCTGGATGAAGAGCTTCCAGAACCAACTGAACGCTCTCATGCATAAGGGCGACCTACAAGAACTGGGTGTAGTAAGGCCATATCCCAAGGAGTGGGAAACGGTGCCGTTTTCCGAAACCTACAAACCGTTGAAGCTCAAATCTTTTGATGGTAGAGCATCGCCAAACCAACACCTCTACTATTTTAAGTCGCAGATATGGCATTTATCCGGAAATGACCCTATTATTACAAGAATATTTGTTAGTACCTTAACCGGGCTAGTTTTTGAATTGTTCCAGAGATTAGAACCGGAAACCATCAATTCCTGGAGCGACATGGAGAAAGCCTTTCTCACTAGATTCTATGAAGATGATATGGAGGTATCAATGTCGGCGCTTCTAGCCGCTAAACAAAAGAAAGGAGAGTCAGCCCGGGACTTCATCAAAAGGTTCCGGAATGATTCTCTCAGATGTCCACATGGGATGCCAGAAAAGACCCTGGTAGAAACCTGTCGACATAATTTATCGCCCAAGGTTCTAGCCAGGATGGGGGCGGTGAAGTCCTCAACTTGGAAGGATCTCACCCTACAAGCTGAAGAAGCTAAAAAAATTGCGCAAATGCTTGAAGAAGAAGGAGGCGAAGAGAAACCGAAGCGAAGTGGTGATAACAGCTATAAGTCCCGACCCCGAGGGTATAAGGGAAAGCAAACAATGGTCACTGATGCGCCACAACCCACGAAGACTCCCCTGAAACTTCATCCTCAGACACAAGTGCTACAAAGCAATACTCCTTTAAAGATGAACACACAAAGACTATCTTCAACCTCCTCATGAGTAAGAAGATACTGAAGTTGCCAGAGTCTAAACGTCTAGAGGAAGTTGGAAAAGTTAATGATTCTAACTACTGTGTCTACCATAGGATCATTAACCACCCCACCCAAAACTGCTACATCCTTAAAGACAAAATTTAAGCCTTAGTGGACGCTAATGTCATCAAGCTTCAAGAGCACCAGAACAAAGTGACTGCGAACATGGTGACCGTCAAGTTCGGTAAAGCACCCCACTGGATAGAGTCAACAGTTCAAGATGGAGTGCAGCCCATCCATAGAGGCACGATGCAAGTCGTGAATTTTGATCCACACCAACAGCAAAAGAAAGGACTATTCCCCTTTAAAACTGATAGGGGGGAGATACTATGGGTACATCCTGATCTCCTAAATAATGAACAATGGAGTTCCAGTTCATCTAGAAAGAAGTAAAGAGAGAGAGTCTTCACCTCCAATGTCATTTCCGTAATTCCTGAAGACGATGAGATCATTCCTGCTCTGACCGATTCGGAAAAAGAAATCGGAAATTCCTTGGTCGCCGATGCAGACCCTCCCTCCGCGGGGACCCGTTCGGGATAAGATTACTTAAAGAATTACGGCCAAACAACAGGTTCTCAACCATCTCCAGAGAAAGTCAAGTAAAAAGAGCTGAAATTTGACAAAGCTCTGAGGAAGAAGGAAAAAGAACTTGCGGAAGACTCGCGAAAGTCATTCCAGTTCGACATCCTAATACAGTTGGCCAATATCCCTGCAAGGATAACCTTGTACGAGCTTCTGAAGCTCTCCAAATCTACTAGGGATGCTTTAAGAGAGACACTGCAGGATTCGGAAGTGTTCTTGGTGCAAATACTAGAGATGATCGAAGAAGGAGAGTCTCTTTGCGCGACATGTCACCAGATCTCTGGTAAAACATCCCTTGCGTCACCTTCTCTCCGGAAGATATGCAAGTCAGGAGTAATAAGTATCATCGCCCTTTGTATTACAAGGGATACATAGGGTCTACGGAGATTGATCGTCTTCAAGTTGATCCAGGCTCGGCTTTGAGCATCATGCCGCGAAGGATGCTACGATATATTGGAGTACCGATGAACAGATTAGCCGCAACCAACACTACTATCTTCAAGTTCAATGCTAACGGTAGTAGACCCCTGGGTAAAATAAGACTCAAGTGTCAAATCGGCGACCTGAAAACGGAAGTCACGTGTTACGTGATAGATGCGGACACATCATACAATCTGCTATTGGGGAGACCCTGGATCCATAGCAATCTAATCGTTCCCTCCACGTTACACCAATGCATGAAATACGTCGACGAAAACGCGAACGTGAAGACACTCATTGCGGAAAAACAACCCTTCAAAGGGGTTGAAAACTACTTTACTGACGCGTTGTTGTATCAAGATGCGTTTGGCGTCACAGATCGGCCCGTTCAGGATGACTCTGATAGCGACGAAGAGGCTGATACAGAATCAGGATCCGAAGATTCGAAATCTGAGGATGTGACTTGGGATGGTGAGCCTATTGTGATAAGCCTCGAAGGCCTTGATGTAAATAATGCTGTTCACTCTGATGGTGAATGGGTGATAAATGAAAATCTGGAATTTGCTTATTCTTCTGGTGTTGATTCTGAGCCCTCAAGCACTAGCACAGATGCATTTAGAGAATGTGTAAATGAGATATATTCTCTGGCTTCCCTCCAAGCACCTATCCGATCATCCTTATATGAATTAAGTGATGACATTGAAAGTGCTGACCAAGTTATTTTTGAGGTTCCTCCCAAAAACGGAACCCAAAAGGCCATAATATTTGGAAGAGCAAGTCATAGGAACAAAGAGAAATGTTCAGATTCTGAGGAAGAACAGGGAAAACCCGAGTTCTTCCATTATGATGAAAATTCCCTTGGAATAATAAAGAAAATGGGATACAATCTGGCCGAAGGCAGGGGGTTGAATTTCGAAAAAGGAAGGAAGACAATCCTTCAACCTTTTATCCCCGAAGGGAAGACGCCAGACTATTACCAGAAAATCAGTAAGGGGTTGGGATGCGTCACCACTTCCGATGCCTCCTCAAGCGACAAAGCTGAGGAAAGACAGTATGATCATTCGTCAGAATCATCATGGTGGGATTCAGATGTCAGCACAGGTGTGATTTTCCATGAGATATCCGTGAACATGGCTTCCGCGATTTGAAGGAAACCTCACCAGTAAGAGACGACCCTTGGGATAAGCATTTTAATATGGAGTGGGAGATTCAGTTTGAACAGCGGGAGCCCCCAACTAAAGATAAAGTGATCCAAATCAATATGGGAGATGAAAAGAATCTCAAACCCATATTTATAAGTGAGAACCTATCCTCGGAAGAAAAGAAGAAATTGATATCCCTCGTCCGCGAATACATTGATATTTTCGCTTGGAGTTATGAGGAGATGCCAGGGTTGGATCTAAGAGTGGCGGTTCACAAATTGAAGATCCGACCATAAGCTAAGCCAGTAAAGCAGCAATAACGAAGATTCCGCCCAGAGATCATGAAAGCTATAGAAGCTGAAATCAAAAAGTTGATCGTGTCAGGCTTTATTCGTGAGGAACAGCACCCTGATTGGGTCGTAAATATAGTTCCCGTGACAAAAAAAATGGAAAAATCTGAGTCTGTATAGACTTTAGGGATTTGAATGAGGCTTGCCCCAAAGACGAATTCCCATTACCCATCACTGATATTATGATAGATAATACTTGTGGGTATGAGCGCATGACGTTCATGGATGAATTCTCGAGACATAATCAAATAAAGATGTATCCTGATGATGAGAAGCATATGTCCTTTAGGACACGACTCGGAGTATACTGCTATACAGTCATGCCCTTTAGCCTAAAGAACGCAGGTACTACGTATCAACGCGCCATGAACACAATTTTCCAAGAGCACCTCCGGAAAACAGTGGAGTGCTACGTAGATGACCTAGCAATTTAGAGCAGAAACAAAGAAGATCACTTGAAAGATTTGAAGACAGTGTTTGACCTCATGAGAAAGCACCAGCTCAAGATGAATCCAGCTAAATCTTTCCTGGGGGTCTCTAGTGGGAAATTCCTAGGCTTTGTCGTAACTTTGAAAGGAATATATCTTGATCCAGATAAAGTCAAAACCATCCAAGACATGCCACCTCCCCGTAATCTCAAAGAGTTAAGAGGGTTGCAAGGCAGACTGGCGTACATTCGCAGATTTATATCAAATTTATCTGGTAAATGTCAACCTTTCACCAGATTGATGAGGAAAGGAGTGTCGTTCATCTGGGACGACGTATGCCAAAAGGCTTTTGAAGAGATCAAACAATATCTCACGAAGCCACCAGTGTTCGTGTCCTCAGTTTCGGGAAAGCCCTTCCAGTTATATGTAAGGGCTATGGACCATTCATTGGGCGCTTTGCTAGTGCAGAAGGATGAGTCAGGCCATTAGCAAGCCATTTACTACCTCAGCAGAATGATGATCGGGGCGGAAAACCGGTATAATCCCGTGGAAAAAGAATGTCTAGCGCTGGTGTTCGCAATGCAAAAAATGCGACACTACTTAGTTGGACAAACTATCCACGTTGTATCGAGAGTTAACCCTCTGAGAATATTAATGACTAAACCCGGGTCATTAAACTCAAAACTATCCAATTGGGCTATTCTGCTATCACAATATGATATGCACTTCGTCCCACAGAAGTCTATCAAAGGACAGGCCGTGGCCGACTTGTTGGCCGAACATCCAGTCCCGGCATCCTCGAGGTTATATGAACAAATCTCAGGGGAGCTGGAGGAACGGGATTTAATTCCAGAAAAGGATGGTTCAAGAAGGTCTTCCGAATCAAATACGGTTTCAGAAAGTGTATGGCAACTTTTCTTTGATGGTGCCTCTCGAATGGGATCCAAAGGAAAGACGACAGCGGGGGTGGGAGTTGTTCTCGTCTCTCCTCGCAACCACATCATTCATCAAGCTTACTCATTGACAAGCTCATGCTCCAACAACGTCGCAGAATACAACGCCCTCCTAATCGGCTTAAGAATAGCCAAACAACTGGGGGTCAAATATTTAGAGGCATATGGGGACTCTCAACTCGTTGTAAATCAAATAAAAGGGGAGTACGAAGTCAAACATGAAGACCTCCTGCCATATTATCATGCGGTAATCAAGGTCGCTGACGATTTCACTGGTTTCTATATCAGCCACATAAAGCCCCACCTTAATAGTGATGCGGATTCCCTAGCTTCCTTGGCTGCTACATTAGTCTTTCCCAAGCATGCTAAAAGGCAAATTATGGTAAGCAGCAAGGAGTTGTTCTATTCAATGGATGAGCTCAAAGAAGAAGCGAAAAAGCCACAAGAAAACGAAGCTATCGCTTGCGCATCTAGCCTAGAGCCAAGGGATTGGCGTTTTTCTTATATAGACTATGTCCTTTACGGGATATTACCCGAAAGTTCAAAAGAAGCCAAAGCCATTCAGAGAAGGGCCATCCGGTTTTACTACAACGCGGAACTCCAGACGTTGTACAGAAAATCCTACGACGGAGTTTTACTTCGCTGTCTTTCCAACCGCAAAGCTCAAAAGGTACTCGAAGAAGCTCATACTGGCATCTGCGGAGTACATCAGTTAGGACTGAAACTCTGGAATAGAATCCGAAGGATGGGTTATTATTGGCCTAAGATGATAATAGAAGCAGTCAACTACGCCAAGAAGTGTAGGGCCTGCCAAATACATGCAGACTTTATACATCAAGCTCCAGAATATCTCCACCCGACGGCTACATCATGGCCATTTGAGCAATAGGGTATTGATATCATAGGGCCAATTTCTCTGCCATCAACGAGAGGACACCGGTTCATTTTAGCTATAACTGATTACTTTTTAAAGTGGACTGAGGCCATCTCCCTGACCGAAGTAAAATCGTCAGATGTTATCAAGTTCATCAAGCACCATGTGCTTTATCGCTTCGGGGTGCCTAGAAGAATAATTCATGACAACGGACCTCAGTTCGTAAGCCAAGTGTATTCCAGATTCTGCAACAAATACAGGATCGAGGATGTGGCTTCATCGCTATACTACCCTGCAGCCAATGGTCTAGCAGAATCCTTCAATAAGACCATTGTAAAACTTCTTAAGAAGTTTATGTCATCCAATCAACGGGATTGGGACGAAAAGCTCGGAGAGTGTCTGTGGGCATACCGAACCACAGTCTGAACTCCCACCAATGTCATGCCGTTCTCCTTGGTATATGGATCAGAGGCGGTCTTGCCTTTGGAGATCCAAATCCCTTCATTACGAGTCGCGTTAACAATAGGGATGACAGAAGAAGAAAAGCATCAGCAAAAACTCCAAGAGTTAGAAGCTTTGGATGACAAACGCTTAGAAGCTCAACAGAGTATTGAGCTATACCAGGCGCGGATCTCCAGAACCTTTAACAAAAAGGCTAAACGAAGAACTTTTAAGAAAGGTGATCTGGTCCTGTCAGTTAGAAGACCAATCATAACAAGCCAGAAGTCTAGGGGAAAGTTCCCTCCAAAGTGGGAGGGACCCTTCGTCATTGATACGGTCTACTCCAACGGGACGTATCGGTTGACAAAGCCTAATGGTGATAAGGTCCTAATGCCAATCAACGGCAAGTTCTTGAAGAAGTATTATTCTTAGCAAAATTACAGAACACCAGTTATAATACGGCCTGGGCAGTTCTATGCTAGTCATGAGCAAATAGTTTCTCTGTAATCAGAACTTCGTCAATGAAAGTTCTTGGTTCTGGAATAAAAAGCCTTTAGTTCGCGAATCGGATTTTCCTTCTCCCAAAATTTGCCAAGTTAAAGATTACCTCTGGCGAATCAGATTTTTCTTTTTTCAAAATTTGCCAAGTTAAAAATTACCTCTGGTGAATCAGATTTTTCTTCATATCAAATTCGCCAAGTTAAATATTATCTCTGGCGAACTAGATTTCCTTTTTCCAAAATTTGCCAAGTTAAAAATTACCTCTGACTAATTAGATTTTTCTTCATATCAAATTCGCCAAGTTAAATATTACCTCTGGCGAACCAGATTTCCTTTTTCCAAAATTTACCAAGTTAAAAATTACCTCTGGCGAATCAGATTTTTCTTCATATCAAATTCGCCAAATTAAATATTACCTCTGGCGAACCAGATTTACTTTTTACAAAATTTGCCAAGTTAAAAATTACCTCTGGTGAATCAGATTTTATCTTTTCCAAAATTTGCCAAGTTAAAAATTACCTCTGGTGAATCAGATTTTTCTTCTATCGAAATTTGACAAGTTAAAAATTACCTCTCGCGAATCAGATTTCCCTGTCCATCAAATTTGCCAAGTCAATAACACATTTGGCGAATCAAGTTTATCAACAAGAAGTTCTTTCATTCATAGTAGTTTTGGGTACTTAGAAAATTGTGATTCATTTCGAAATTATCAAGTTAACAACTATCTCTGGTAATCAACATCAGAATCATCTTTCAGATACTCTCAGTTACGTAGAAAGAAAAGAACTTCTTTATTCATCATCAGAACAAAATTACAGAGAATTCTCTAGTGTTGTACAGTCGACAAGAGAAGAAAAAAATATATATATGCATGGACCAGTTTCTACAACTCAATGGTTCAAGAGAACTTTTATTTTCTCCTCTGCGTCATCAATGTCTTGCTGAAGAATCTCATAAGCTTGAACAGTAGCTTGGCGACGCAGCTCCTCGTCACTAGCAATAACATTCTGCGCTGCAGCAGCCTCCAGCGAATCCAATTTAGCTTGCTTCGCCTGGAGATCCCTAGATATATTGTCCCTCTGACGCGACAAATTGGCAAGATTCCTCATTGACTCATCACGTTCCTTGGTAATCTTGGCTAGGAAAGCTTGGGCTTGGGCAATGGTCTCTTGAGTCCTAGTAATAGCTTGATCATGGCCCTTGACAATTGAAGCAGCGGCTTCCACTTGAAGAACCAGAAACTCGCGGTCTGATTGATCCTTTTCTAAAGAGACCTTGCAAACATTTGCCCTCTCCCGAGTCTCCTTCCGGAACTTAAGTTGTTCCTCTCTCAGCTTCTGAAAAATAATTTTCACTGTCTCAGATTTATCAGCACTTCTGGCTTTTGACAGAGATTCAGCATGCCTTTGAAGCTGAGTTATCATAAGCCTAAAAGAAGCAGCTTTATCCTCTCCACCAATGCTAACAATACCAGTTAGATAAATGTTGAGAATATTGGCGATTGAAGCAAAAGGAACCCCCTTTAGTATTTTATCGATACAGCGGTCCAGAAAGTAAAGGAAAGTCTCCACTGTGTCCTTCAGCAAATCACTCTCAAGCATGTCAATCTCTGCATGAGAAGGAGTAATACTGGATGAGGCAGAAGCAGGTTGATCCGCAACCAAGCTAGTACCAGGAGGAATAGCACCCCTGGAGATTTTCGCGGAGCTACCAAACACAATCTCCTGAACTACAGCATCAGTTGGAGTAGCTGTGGCCAAAACCGTAGACATGGCAGCCGAGGGAATCACTGTTTTTGAAGTATCAACTGCAGAAGTAGTAACTTTGGCCGTCTCACTCGTGTCAGCTCCCGCGATGGTATTGTCTGGTGAAGTCACCTTCGCGCCCATGCACTCTAAGTCCGGAGTCAAAACTGGAGCTAGAAAAAAAAAGAAGAAAATTGATAGTTAAGTATTACAGTATCATTTGATAAAATAGCATAATCGCTGAAGAAAGAAGATGAAGACCTGAAGGTTGGACACTGGATTCCCCAAGTTCGTACACCTCAGCACCAAACACTTCAGACCCGTATCTTCGGTCCGAACATCCTCGCTCAAAAAAACGTATTTACTATGGTCTGAGAGAGGAGTAGAAGAGCGAAAACTGTCACTACTGGCGTCATCATCATCGCCCCATTCATCTTGGTCTTTAGAAAGAGGTAATGCTTTTGGGGGATCTGATGCGCGAGTCTCCCCAATGATTTGCACTTCATCATCTGTAGTGTCATGAGCAACAGGAATCACAGAGTCCTCTTGTAAAGCCGAAGGAGCACTAACTTCAACGTCGGCCTGGCCAATAGGAGGAATAGAATCCCTTTGAGTAATGGGAGCAAGGTCATTGCAAAGAACAGGTCCTTGGTTCTGACGCCTCTTAAGGGAGCGGAGAGTTAAGGAGGAGTCATCTTCATCCTCCTTGGATTCTTCAGTGAGGGACTCAGCAACCGGAGTGGGTGTTGCAGTTCCTGTCCCAGACAGGGTGCTCTGCGAATCAGTTCTCTGATGAATGGTAGGCAAGTCGCTAAGACGCCTCAGTCTCTTTCGCTTATGTGAAGATTTCTCGGGAGAAGACTGCGATGGAGGAGAAGTTTTCCTCGACGTCGGATCAGGAGAAGCATCAAGGGAGGCATCCTGAACCGGTGCATCAGTGTTCTCTTCCCTTTGTTCCGATTCATTAGATGTGCTGTCCCCCCTGATGTCCTCCATCCCTGCCACTTTCGTGTTGCCGGCCTTCTTTTTCTGGGCATACCAGGATATGATCTCCCGCAGACTGGTATGGTGTATGTTGAAATTCTGAGGAGTAGAGTTAGCATCCGTAAACCATTTACAGAAGCAGAAGTTCATACTCGAGTTCGGGGTCTTGAGCGGAAGATCAAATTTGGCTTGAGTTCCACCTGCGACGAAGTGAAACCAAGCTCAAGCTCCCTCAAGAACATTCCCAACAAAGCTTAATTCTCTATTGGGATTACCAACGTAAAGCTGATCATACCCAAACTGTCGAGCAAAGCGACTCGGGTAGTAAGGTTCTATATAGCAAAGGTTCCCCAAACGAAGGACCAGATGCCCTAGGCGGATGTTTATCAACCACCAGAAACATCCCGAGGATAGGGTAGTAAATTTATCAACACCAGCAGTGTCCGCGAGTTCTTCCCCGTATCCAGCATTCGGGAATTATGGGAAACATCTGAACAACTCAAAAGTTAAAAAATGACGAAGGGTTTTGAGGATCGCGGCCATGTAGCCCCCTTTCCATTGCGACCTCTCGTAGTGCTGCACTTTGGGAGCACTTAAGTCAATCTGCGAGTCTGCAGGACTCATCAAAGTAGGGCAATGTAGAACCAGCCAAGCCATCAAATAAGTATAAGGGAGTTCTACACGCGGATTAGGAGTCTTGATGACAGGGTCTCCTTTCTTCCTCTGCTCTTTTTTCATATTGCAGAATTTATCAGATATTCTTCTCAATCCGCTTTGGATACTGCATACCATAGCGGGCAACAAACTGAGTCACCACCCGATGCCAGTCGAATGGCTGGGTATACGGCCCCAATGGGTATGTTTTCCTGCGAAAGAATAACACACTTTTTCAGCCAAACCAGCAAATAACCCGCCAAGAAGGCAGGGTCAGATAAAGGTTGAAGGGCCTGATAATGAAAACTCTCAAAGGACGTCCCAGCTTTGAAAACGTCCTCGTCAGCTTCGGCAACATAAGTATCTGTCCCGAAACTTGCAATTCTTCTCTCAACCTCCTTTTCAGAAACTGGAGGAAGGCGAATGAAGTTTGGATTACTCCTAGAAAAATTAGGCAGAAGATATTGTAGCCACTTCTTTGGCTTCAAACTACGGGTGCCCGATGTGTGGGTGCATATATGATAATGGCAGAGCAATTCCCAATAAGTATCATAAGCCAAAGGGTCCTGAGTCTTCAGCAGATGGAGTTCTTCTCCAGTAGGGACATACTCTTCATACAGGACGTCTCCCATAGGCAAGCCCGAAACCTCATGCATCTCGTGGAGGGCGAAACCCAATTCGCCTCGAGGGCAAAAGATTGTACAAGTATCAGTATTATACAATTCCAATAAAGCAAAGAAATAGAATCTGCTGGCGGGAATGCGATGCTGAACAGCCCTGATGGCGCGATACAACCCCGCATGATGAAGCTGATCTCTAAATGATCGCAGAAAAAAAGTCAGTCAAGACCGCCCACTCTCCTTTCGAAGAACAGTGAACCCATCCAGGGGGACGAAAGTCCTGAACAAGAAACTCTCCTTGTGTATTGGTAAAACGGTGCAGGAAAGTCTGCGCGATTATAGAAACCTCGCCTCTAGGAAGATCGTGTTTAAGCAATCCCGACAGCAATCCACGAAAGCTCTTTCCAGTACCACGAGGAAAAGCACCTTGAGCATTGAAGCCCCCCAACAGGATACCGTCTTGTGGCCTGTTTATGTGACAGTCTATTCGCCTGGGCACAGAAAGGGACTGAAAGAATAAGAATGGATAAGATCTCTCCATATTGTGGAGAAACAAGTGGCGACCTTCAACTTGGCGAAGCCACTTGTAATCACCATCTTCCAAACCACTGTCGGGCATTGAAATATGGTCCCCAAATAAAAAAACAAGTTTGAGCAACGGAGACCGATTATCTCCTTTGAAAGATACATTAGTCATCAGCTCTCGCAATGTTGAGCGAGAAGGGTGGAGAATCTTGTCTTCTCTCTCTTGGTTATCTGAGGCTGTATAATGGGGAAAAACATGTCCAAATCTGAACTCTTTCTTCCCATCATAGCCTTCAGAATATCCGAAATAATGATCCTTTAGCCAAGGATTCAAGGCGTAATCAACTGCAAAAGACATTCAGATTCAGAGGTAAGATGAAAAATGAGAAAGGGACTGCCTTTCGGCTTTTTACCTCCAATCAAGGGTTCCTGCCGAACCACTATCGAGCTAGATGCAGCTTGAGGATCTTGACGACTCTTGGCAACGGCGTCGGAAGAAGAAACTTTCTTCGACATCTTTTGCAGAGGGAGGAAATCTCTCACACGGAGAATCAGATATAAGATTGAAGACGAGAAGTCTAAGGAGTCCAAACGAAGAACTCAGATTTCAAATTTCTCGAGATAAGGGTAACCTCTCGTAAAGTGGAGGTTATATAGCCGGTGATTTGACGGCCAAGATCTCTGAACAGACATGATATCCGGCTTGAATCGCGTGGATACCTTTTCATTTAATGCGGCTCAGAAAAATTCCTCGAATCTGACGCCATAGGAAAACAACCGCCTGCCAGTCTTCCCGCAAAAGCTCGCGACCCTAATACAGAGTCGGTTTCTTCTCAAAAAGCGAAGTTCGTGACCCTAATACAGATCCGCTTTCTTCTCAAAAAGCGAAGGCTCGAGACCTTAATGCAGAGTCGCGCCCCTTTCGAAGACAATTCGCGACCCTAAAACAGAGTCGGTTTCTCCTCAAAAAGCGAAGTTCGCGACCCTAATACAGAGCCGCTTTCTTCTCAAAAAGCGAAAGCTCGTGACCTTAATGCAGAGTCGCGCCCCTTCCGAAGACAATTCACGACCCTAATACAGAGTCGGTTTCTCCTCAAAAAGCAAAGTTCGCGACCCTAATACAGAGCTGCTTTCTTCTTAAAAAGCGAAGGCTCGCGACCTTAACGCAGAGTCGCGCTCCTTCCGAAAACAATTCGCTACCCTAATACAGAGTCGGTTTCTCCTCAAAAAGCGAAGTTCGCGACCCTAATACAGAGCCGCTTTCTTCTCAAAAAGCGAGAGTTCGCGACCCTAATACAGAGTCGTTTTCTACTCAAAAATGAAGGCTCGCGTCCCCAATACAGAGACATGTTCTTTCCGAAGCGAGGGTTTACGACCCTAATACAGAGTCGTTTTCTACTCCAAAAAAAAAAAATGAAGGCTCACGCCCCTAATACAGAGTCACGCCCCTTCCGAAGATAGTTCGCGACCCTAATACAGAGTCGTTTTCTTCTCAAAAAGATGGAGAGTCGCGCCCCTAATACAGAGACGTGTTCCTTCCAAAACAAGAGTTCGCGACCCTAATACAGAGTCGTCTTCTATTTAAAGATGAAGAGTCGCTCCTCTAATACAGAGACGTGTCCCTTCAAAAGCAAGAAGCAGTAGTGGCGCTAATACAGAGTCACAGACTTCAAACAAACGCAATGGAAGTTCTGATACAGACAATTATAACCAAAGTATTCCGAAACTCCTCAAAGAATCATGAGAGTTTTGGAAACTTTGGAGGGGGTTTTGTCGGCGAAAAATTCTGGAAAAGCAAAGCAGATCCACGAATTCAGAGACAGAAGCCCCCAACTCATTGGATCTGCGAATCTAAGAAACTGAGGTCCGCGAATCTAAAAAATTGAGGTCTGCGAATCAAGAAACTGAGGTCCGCGAATCTAAGAAACTGAGGTCCGCGATCCAGACGATGGAACAGGTTCGCGAATCTAAAGCTGAGATTTGCGGCACTACCCATAGCTTTCTGGTGGGGGTTTAATACAAAGTCACCCGACCTGGACAGAAGAATTGCCACCTCGGATCATGGAAATAACTGCCAAACGAATGCAGCGGCGTTACTTCGATCTTGGGAATAACCACCTAACGAATATGTCGGCACTTCTCGAGTAGTGGGCGCTAACGGTCGAGCAAATATGGCGGGACGTTACTCCAAGCCCTCTATAAAAGGCGGGGAGCGAAAGAGACACACAGACAGACAGAGACGGACATCTTCTCCCAGAAGTTACCCCTTGTGATTAAGAGTAAAGAGCCCTTTTTCTTTCCTTTAGCCAACTGAGAGAGATTGTACAGAGTGTCAACGGAGAGCAGGATCGTCCTCCATAGCTACCTAGAAACCCAGCTTTAAACAAAGAGGAAAAGCTATCTTTCTCATTTTCTGTAAACGGAAAACCGTCCGATTGTAATCCTTTTATTGAAAAGACTTCGATATAAAGAGCGTGCAACTTTCATGGCGAACAATAGGAGGAGGGAAAATGTAATGAAGAGGATCCAGATAAAGCGGAGCGATAGGCAATAGAGGTTCCAAATCCAAGACTGTATCACAAATTTCTTTTCAAAAGAAGGAATTAAATGTTTATAGTGTACCTTTTCGTGATTCCCTAGACTAAAATGTTTCAAACCACAAAGATGCTCTTATAGGGTACCTTTATCGTGATTTTTCAGCGAGATATCAGATTAGCAGTGAAAATTATGCTATGGGCTTTAACACCATACAGCCCAATACACAATTAACCAACCTTTTTCATAAGATGATTCACAAACAGAGCCCAAAAGGTACATTTTATTTTTTAAATGGACAATTGTGAAGGGCGAGTTCTGAATGTTTGGGCCCGTACAAAAATAGAAAAAATGATGTAAATCAAGCCTGTTCTTGTTTATTATCTTCGTGTGTGAGTGAAGGAAAAATTCGAATATTGCATCCGAGTTATCTACGTGTGTTAAGTTTTGGTGCGTCTCAACCAAATAGTGTTTACCACGAATGATAAGCAATATTAACTAATCGTCATAAAATAGATCAAATAATAAACAAAAATATTGGATGTTTTTTTAAATGAAGGAAACAACATAGGGAAATTCTAAATGCATTCTATCTTTTTATTAGTGAGTCCCATACAAATTTGAAAGGTGACCATTTTTTCTTAGTGAGCCCCATCCATTTTCCCCAATTGCCCTCTCCCTTCTTTCCTTCTCCGATCATTCAAAATCCTAACCGCTACTGCTATTGCCGCCGCCACTGAAGCAGCGGCGGTGTCAGCGGCGATGACGGTAGAGGAAAAAACTTGTAAGGTTTAGGGTTTTTTTGTCTAAAAAAATTATGGCGAACTTGTAATTATTTATTATTGAGGCACTAGGGTTTACTAAGAAAATGATGGGGCGCATCTAGAATTTCCCAACAACATACTAAAACTTTTAGTTTTTTAAGGTAAATTAGAAAGTCTAGATCAATAGATACAGTTATTATATAAATTGAATGGGATAGGTCCAGAAAGTCCAAGTTTGAGTAGGCCTGAATTGATCAGGGGCTCGATGCTCCAAGCTCTATCCTATCTCTATGGAAACCCTGATACTATTTTAGATATTCTATCTTTAATGAATATATATAATCTAATATCAAGTCAAATAATTACCAAGTCAAGGGAGATAAGTAAAGAAGATCTCCTAAAAGCATAATCCTTCCGAAGACATAAAAACTCATGATGTGATTTCAGCTCCTTCATGGTGCCTCAACTATAGATACCCTTTTCTCCTCAACTATAGATACCCTTTTCTTCAATAGAAAAAAAGGGTATGATTCTTTTCTATTCTCGTTTGTCGGACTTCAAGTCATGAATCTGTAATAAAAATCATATTTCTTTGTATCCTTACACATACCTTGACTTGACTTGATCATTATTTATTTGGAATGAATTATTCAAAATTATTTGTTTAGAATAAATTATTCTTCCGTTTTCATATTATTCTATGGGATCGAGTCGGAATCATATTTGAATATTTGAATTTCTTAGTCTTGTGGCCTAAGAATAAAAAACTTATCAATATATTTCTATTGAACTCATTTTTTTTTTATTTTTAAAATAAACAAGGAGGCATGCCGGGATCTTTGAATTAAGTGGTTTGTTTTTAAGTCATAGTACCAAGCTCATGGCCTTCTCGAAATATAAAAAAGAAGCAAAATGAGACTCCTTTAGAAAAAAAATGTTGATGAGCTCATTAAAATAATTACATAAATAATTATTCTAACACAATTTGCTTTATAAAAAAAAGAAAATGAAAAAAAGAAATAATAACACAAGAGTCAAGAGATAAAGAAAGTCCATATGTCAGTCAACCAGGTATCTTTCGGATAATACTACTAATTAAAACTTGATACTGTTATGTTTGGGTTAATTAGCTTAGTTCTGATCCCAATAAAGAGGAGTTTCAAAAATTGGTAGATGATGTCACAAGATTACGATGCAACTGGATCTTGCATTATTAAGAAGAGAAATCGAAAACTATGGATTAATTTTAATAGAAGAAAGAAAACAAGAAAAATAGTTTAAAATATAAAGAATAAGAAAATATATTGATTTAAACCTATAATGGGCATTCACTTCATTATTTGGCTTTGATTTTCTTCAATCATGCAAACTATTCCAATCTAACTGGCACCACTATTCAATTCCCTACCGTTTGCTCGGATATGACTTGTTGGGATCCTTCACAGTGGCCATGGGTCAATGTAAATATTTACTAATTGTCATCAACTACTTTACCAAATAGATGGAGACTGAATTACTAACTACCATTTCCTTAACGCAAGTCATTTCTTCATCTAGAAAAATATCATTTGCAGGTTCGGATTGCCTCAAGCCATTGTCACCGACAATGTCACCCAGTTTACTCTCAACACTTCAGAGATCTCTATTTTGAATTAGAAATCTCACTCCACTTTGCATCGGAGGCTACTTCCAAACCAACAGTCAAGTTGAAAATACTAACAGACAGATCCCGTATCATTTTCAAAAGCGCGTGGGCGAATCAAAATGTGATTGGATTGAAAAACAAATAAGAGTCCTCTAGTCATATCGAACTACTTACAAAATCTCTATTGGTGAAACCCTTTTTCATCTTATCTATGGGACTGAGGTAATGATCCCAGTAAAAGTTGGTAACCAATCTCTCAGGATACGCCACTTTGACAATAATATCAATAACGAAGGACTACAGACAAACCTATTAATCATTGATGAGTTAAGGGATAACTATTCTCCGAATGGGTCACCAATCAATGAAGATAGCCAGGTGATATAATTTCTAAGTAAAACACATGCTATTCTCCTAAGGTAATTTAGTCCTCCATCAGATAGACATCATCAGGTAATTTAAGGTCATGGAAAGCTCGCAGCAAAATGGAAGGACCCATATAAAATCAACAAAATTCTTGGAATCGGTCCCTATTGATTAAAAGAGCTGGAGGGAAGGGGCATGACTTACTAGTAGTGGGTGTAAGAGGCACTATCACCGTAATTCAGAAGTGGCTTGCACATTGTTAGCCACCTTTTTGCCTTTCGAAGGTGCTTTGGATGCCATTAATCCGGGAATTTAGGGTTTGAAGAATGGCAAGAAAAAAAAATTTGGATTCTCAAGGAAGCAGAGAGATTGAAAGAAAATCAATGGTAATGAAACTCAAGTCTAAATTAAAGAGGAAGCGGAACCACCGTTTTGAGTTCTTATATCTACTGGGTAAAATTCAAGAAGCATAAACATCTCATGCGACAAGCGAGAAAATTGTATTAAATGTGAAACAGCTTTTGAGATGGAGCCATGGTTGCGAGAAAATTGTATTAAATGTGAAACAGCTTTTGAGATGGAGTATTGGTTGCAGCTCTGCCATGTTAAAAGATAGCAACGGCTGTCATTTCTCATCAAAGAAGGAATGATAAATTGGGATGCTTTTCCTCTTGGAGATGATTCAAGCTTCACCATGAAAGCAATGCCTATAGAAACAAAAATTTGAAATTTGAAATCCGATTGGTATCCTAAGAAGATCAGAAAATATGAAATTCAAAGTATTTCGAGATAAAACAAATTCAATTTATCTCAAAAACTTTGAAGGGGGTTTTGTAAGCGGTAAAAATTTACCCGCTGCTGACTAGGTCAACCGAATGTAGCTAACAAACTAACATACTGATTTGGTAGACATACAAGTCAGTCATATAACCATCTCCGCCAAACAAAGAATTTGAGTTCGCCAACCAAAGAAAGTATCCTCACCAACTTGGACAAGTCTAAACATTTCAAAAGCGAAATCCATCTACCCCATGGAAAACATCTCATCTCCATCGGACAAAAGAAAATAATTTTGCCAGAACAAAGTAAGTTATCAAAAATAACTAAATTCATCTCTGTTGACAAAGACATCCCATCTTCGTCGATCGAGGAAATCAACTCCGCCAATGAACACATCTCGTCCTCATTGGCGGGTGGGGTGATTATTTAAACTGATCAAAATGTAGGTGCAGTTTCACCATGATTCCCGCAAATCAAAGAGAAATTACAACCACCAAAACTATAAAACCACTCTGAGTAAGTGGATAGAGGGATCAAAAATTTAGTTTTCTAAAGCTTAGGAAGAAAGAGAGTTCGTCTTCAATACAAATTCCTTACCGGATAGTTAACGAAAGTAAAAAAGGATCGTCCTAATCATACTTTTATCGTCACACTCCTCAGAATCCAATTTGTGACCTAGGTGAAATTGTAGAAAATTTAATTCTCTTTATAAAAGACATCTTGAACGTTGCAATTTCCCAAATTTAAATACAAATCTTTATTTTGTTTCTTCTCATGGCATCCTTCAATTTTGATATTATTAATGAGCAAACTAGCAATTAATCTGGATTCTGAAGTAAAGTGAAAGTCATTTTAACTTCGAGAGTATTTATAAGTGTGGAGGCAAAGCCCAAGTCTTGTAGAAAAGCAAAGCATATTTATCAAGGCGACTTGAATCACCACTTTATATGTTCTGCCGACAAAACATAATATCCCTGCCAATGCAACATAATTCACTTCACAGACATTAGCGTATCCAAATTCGACCCCAGAGATAAATGAAGAAATTGAACAGAAAAAAGTAGAAAGTGATATTTTTTGCGATTCAAAGTATTTCGAGTTAAAAATACAGTTCACCTCGAAAACACTAAAGAGGGTCTTCTAGATGATAGAAAAAAAAAATTCATGCAAATATCAATTAAAAAGAGGTCTTAATAAGATATAGTCACATCTCAATAACATTGAATTAAATTTATATGAAGAATAAAACTTTAAATAAGATGTTAAATTTCTAAGTGTACTTTACCGATAACATACCAGAGGAAATACTTTTCTCTTCCCCTTTTATTCCGCATCAATTTTTTGCAGTACAAAGTTATTTAGGGATTGAGAGTTATTAGATGCGCCCCATATTTTTCTCATTGAGCTTAAAAGTTAGAAAAAAAAAAAAAAAAAATTCTTCCTGCTCATTATGAAAAACATTGGGTGCATCTAGTAACTCTCTTAGGGATTATAGAAGTTTCGTTTACTTAAACATATGTATAAATTTTTTTTAGCAATAATGCTAATAATCGAATACGTGCTGTCTCTTTATTATAATGACACGCTCAAAAACTTTTCCCCTTTCCGAACCAAATCAAAAAACCCTAGACGAATCAAATAAGAGAAACTTTCCCAAAACTCAACAAATTTCAGTAAAAAAATTAATCAATTAACTTCCAATTCTCTCAATTTATCATCCTCTAATTTTCCATCTCTCCAAAGTCCCCTCCCCAGAAAAAATTCCAATCCATTCGTTAATTCCAAAGCAAAATTTTCAATTCATTCATCCGTCCATCCAAATAATCATTAGAAATCTCGTTGCTTCCAAGAATTCTCCTGAGAATCTAGGAATCCCTCTCTCTAAAAGAAATCCGCCATTTTTAACATCAGTTGAATTCTTTAACCTCATATGTCCAGGTATGTGCTGTTCCAATTTATTTATTTGACAATGTCGCTCCTCTATTTTTTAAGGGAATTTTCGTTCCATCTCAGTTTCGGTTTTCTAAACGAGAAGTAAAAACATTCGTGTTAAGACAGGCGTGCCCCAATCAAATCAAAGAGATGATGATGATGTAAGAAAATTATTTATGATAGTTTGGTTATGTGAAATATAAATATATAGGTGTGCACCAGTTTGACGACTAACCAACTATAGGACAAATTAAAAAGTGAAGGAATGACCAGAGAAATCATGGATGGAGGTGATATATGAGAAGATATGCATGCTAAGGCTTAAATAAAGATATATTGCTTATAGGAATGAATAGAAAATGATCGTCTATGTGATTGATCTTACGTGATTCTTTTTCGATTCATAACACTTGCTCCAAGTATTGTATATAAAAAAAGATCTAATGTTTAGCGGAGGTAAGGTTGTGCACATTAGATTCTCTTAGGTCCTGCAAATCCGAAATGCAGGAACCCCGAATTTTGGGTTGTCCTTTTTTTTTAAAAAAATTAACATTTAGCATATTTTATATTCCTTTTTAATCCAAAATTATAATTTTGATCCAGTTTGGCAGTTCCACTGCCGGAGCTTGTATTGGGTGGGTGGATGCTTTTTTCAGGATATTGTGCACTTGTATCTTTGTACCAAACATTATTATGTGCTTCTTTTAACATACTACACTTGTATGAAACAGGTAAACAAGATTTGTTTTGGGGAAACAAAGAAAAGACTTACAAAGTCCTAGAGTCCTGACAAGATTGAGGAATATCTAACTTAGGATCCTTTATGTTGATGTCAATTATAATACTCTTTTTCCCTCCAATCACGTCTCCTAACTGTTGCAATTGACATTCTGGTTTTGAGACTTGCATAGGTTCTGTACTGCCTGCATTTGTTGAAGGTGTGTGTCCTGATCAGTATTGGTTTATGTGACATTCGACGTGTTTGAGCTTTCGAACTGATGTCACTCATTTTGTTTAATGCAAAGGAGGATGTCAGTGGTGGACGGATACATCGAAACCCAGTGCCTGAATTTTGGTACAGAGGATGGAATATCTCAAACTCATTTCTGGGGCCGTTCCGTTGGTTCATAGGCCCTTTGTCTTGTCCTCCTTGGCTTCTAAGTGAGACCTCCCCCTTTATATTCCCTTGAGAAATCTGCATCATGGATCGTGGAAGAAAGGTAACCGCAATACAAGGAGCGCTTACGTGCCCCCATTTGGCATCAATTTCTTATTGGGGAGACTTGAACGGGTAAAGACTTAGTGTTCTGTTTCTATCACTTGTTGTTTGCTTGTTAAGCAACTGCTCAGTGTTCAGTAACGTGGCTTTTACTTGTGAATTTGATTGGATCTGTTGAAATGGTTTTGGATAAAAATTTCTTTTTTGAATGGTGTTTAGAGTCTTATATGTCTAAAGCATGCATCAACCATGACCTCTTTATGAGGTAAGGTTTCCATATCAATATTTTCCTGATTTGGATATTGGGTTCAGTAAAATTGGAGGTATTATGTTTTTTTTTTTTCATAATTCCTCTAATTTCGGTAAAATTGGAGGAATTATGTTCTGGGTTTTAGTATTCTTATCTTGACGAATACAAGGATGCTCAACCATCACCACTATCTGCATTTTCTTTTGCCAGAATGACAAAGTTTTTTGAGATATGTTGGGAGTACATGCTTTCCAACTTCTTCAAAGTGTGCATTGTTTCATGGATGACTGCAGCATACTTTGTGTATAATCTTTTCTTTAAGGTTCGTTTTGTAGATATACAGAAAGATTTGTTGGGGTAGCAGCTGTGGAGCTAAATTTCAACTAGATTGAAAGTTTTGTGCATAATTTTATTATTTGCTTCGTCATCGATTTTTGGTTGTCTTGTTTATTTATCAATTTATGATATTGAGGATGTGTTTCTATCTCCAAACCAGTGGGTCTCCTTGGTTTTACTTTCTTGATTGCAGCATTTTTCATGATTGGTATGGGAGCTTAATTGCATGTTTTGGTTCATGATTTTGTAGCCAGATACGCTAATGATCTTCTAACGATGGGCTCTGAAGTTGGGTAGATAAAACTTAGAGAAAGGATATTCACCCTCATCTTAATTGAAAAAGAAAATATTTTTCAGGAAGAAATCCAGTTTCACTTCTTTTTTGCACTTGAATTGTTTTTTCTTTCAGAATTTTTAATATTTGCTTCCATGTAATCTTCTTCAAAAATTTTCTCTTTGTTCTCTGAAACAAAATCTCATTGACCTTGGTATTTGTCTTTTTTGGTTGGAATTTTCTAATCCAAGGTATTCAATCAACAAGGTTTTTGATGTTTCTGCTATGTAATTTTCTGAATATCCTCTCTCTCTCTCTCTCTCTCTCCCCCCTCCTCCATCTCATTTTTGGGGATGCCATTGTTCTGAACTTGAAGTTGCTATTTGGTTCATGAGTTGAGAGGTCGGAATCAAGTTGGCTTTCACTTGATATTTCATTTCTTCACCGATGGCTTATCGGTTACTTCATTTTAACTATTGCTAAGCTTGATGCCTTGCGTTGTGGAATCCTGCAACCATGCATTAAAAATTCTTGGTAATGAGGATTTCAACTTAGCTTGATATATATTGTGCTATACCATGTTTTAAGAGCTAGTCTTCATGAATATAATTTGTATCTGGATCATATAAGATTCAAGGTTGCTATTTACCGATATGGGTTTTTATTTGCAGGGAGCTCCTTCAGTATTTGAGGACATATAGCTCGTGGGCAGATCTTGTCTGGAGGTAATCCATGGTTGATTTTTCTCGCATTTTAGATGTCTCATTGTAGAACGAAATATTGGTATCACTGCCTGAAATAGTTTCAGTTTATTTGGTTCATTTTTATATAAACAACCATATGAGTTTGTTTTAAAGTAGGACACAAATTCTATATTTGTTTTCAAATGTAAATTATTCTAATATATGATCTTACCTGAACAGGATCTGTTCTATAGGCTCATACTACTGTAAATTATTCTGCTTCGATATTTATTTTCAGATTTTATAAATCTTAATATAACCTCCTAAACTCTAGTCATGGACTTTTTATGTCCAATCCTTTTAAGTAGGATTATGCTTAAGATCCTAGAAGGTAAAGAATTAGTTTGGAATTCCCAAGTACCTGGGGTAAAAGGCTTAGTTGTTTTTGTTCTTGTTTTATTAGTTCTTACTCGGTAGATTGAACAAACTGTGGAATAAATTTTTCTGGTGAAGACATAGTGTATATTGTTTCTTATTAAAGCCAGCTTTCAACAGCTTCATCGGCCTGAGGCCTCAGCTGTGGCAAGATGGATTCAAGAAAATCTGTGCACGGGCAGTTCTCCAAGTTGCATCCTTCTATGCCTGTGACAACAAGAATTGGCATTATCGGTGCTGGGCCAAGTGGTTTAGCTGCTGCTTATGCTCTAGCTAAGCTTGGGTACAGTAATGTAACAGTTCTTGAGAAACATCATACAGTAGCAGGAATGTGTGAATCTGTTGATATTGGAGGTACAGGTTCTCTCAACCAATATAAACATTTTGTAACGGAATTTAGTTCTCAAATGTTGAGCAGGTGATTGAGGTCTTCATATGATGATGCAGGAAGAGTTTATGATCTGGGAGGTCAAGTAATTGCCGCAAACAGTGCCCCCACTATCACTCACCTTGCAAAAGAAATAGGGGCAGAGTTTGAAGAGATGGATGCACATAAGCTAGCCCTCATCGACAGCCGGACTGGAAACTATAAAGATTTGGAAGTGGCTGATGATTATGTTTCGCTTATTTCTCTCACTTTAAAGCTACAGGTGCGTGATACTTGCACATTTGGCATGAGAGCTTCATAGATTGGGAAAAAAAAAAAAATGCTTTTTTGTTATAATTTTTTTTCCTTCTTGTCCTAGTACATCTCTTTAATAAGTGATTTTCTAGTGGGGCTGATAAAGGATGGAATTTAAGAAATATACTCCCAAGAGAAATTTCTTTTAGGATGATTGTGGAGAATTAACCTTCTAATATATAAACACAAGGCCCAACTATATAAATGTATCTTTAAACTTATATGCATATCTAACTCATATAAATGTATGTATTGGTTTTTTTTTTTACGATAAATGGCGAGACATAGCCCTCCGCATTCCATTAAAGAGCCAATAACAAAACAATAAGAGTATTCGGACCATTTTATAATGGCCCAATAATAAAGTTACATAAAAGAGGTTCTAAATAAAACTACAAAAAAAATAAAAATTAAAAAACAGTGTAACAATTCTGCATGCAAAGGCCGCGTCTGTCTTCAGTCCATCGCTCCCCGTATTTTTGATGTGCTCCTCTACTCTTGTTTTGATTGGCTAATGTCCATGTCCTCTGCCGAAGAGCCACCCGATAGACGAAACTTCTCCTCGTCTAAGGGGACACCTGTCCATATAATTAAATCATTAATGATAAGTCTCATGCAGTGCTGATTGGAATGACATTTATCATTAAATAATCTATTATTTCTCTCATTCCAAATATTCCAGCAGAAAGCAACAATAACTGTTCTAAGTAAATGGGTATCGTTAACCCCCTTTGTAAGTTTACTCCAAATATTAACATTTAATTTAATATTGATGTTTAGGTCTAGAGCCCTAGCACACAAGTTCTATGTACTTTTTGAAAAAGAACACTTACATAATATGTTCAGTCAATTCCCCATCTTTTTTGTACAAGACATAGACATTGGGGCCAATCTAATCTCTTTTTGCAATTTCGGCCAGGTAAGGGGAGTCTCTTTGCACACCAGCCACATGAATAATTTTACCTTCTGAGGTGACATCACTATCTAAATCCACTTGGTGTTTGGTGAGGTTACTCCCCCATTTATGAAATGATGGTATGTGGATTTTACTGTGAAGTTATCATCCTTCTCCCATCTCCAAATGGATTTGTCCTCTACCAAGGGATCGGGTGTAGAGTTGCTTAGGAGCCTTTTTAATAATCTCAGTTTGACAAAATCCTGTCCAGATAATGCCGTCGAGTTCCATCTCCATCACGAGCGGCCCGAATAATCGCACACCCTAACATCTTTGTGATTGGCTTTCTGGAAAACCTCTTGAGAGGGATTTGTGAACACCATCTATCATATCAGAAGGCTATTTTATTCCCCCTTCTCAGTTTATATTTCAGACTGTGACAGACTAAGTGTCTTACTACTAGCATCCTTTTTCAGAAAACCAATGCATTATGTTTTAGTCTCGTTTTCCTATATAATGTACCCCCCCTTTGGGCCGTATTTATTGAGTAGCAACTTTTGGAAAGAGCCCTGATTTTGAGTAATTAGATGTCACCACAATTTGGTCATTAGGGATAAATTAAAGGTTCTGAGTTCCACGACTCATAGACCCCCCTCTTTTTTTGGCCTACAAACCTGTCCCTACGGAACTAAGTGGTATTTCTTGGATATTGTATCCACTCCATTCCAAAGAAATCTTTTTCTAATCCAGTCAATTTTATTTTTGACCCATTTCGGCATTATAAAAAAGAACATCAACTACAATAGCAGTGTGGAAAGAACCGCATTGAGTATCACCACCTTCCCTCCCAACGGCAAGTATTTCCCTTTCCAACCTTCTAGTTTCTTTTCAAAACAATGTAAAAGGGGAAACCAATCTTGTTTCGAGAGTTTTCCGGATTTTACCGGTATTCCCAAGTATGTGAATGGGAATTGTTCCTCCTTGCAATGAAACACCTCCCTGATTACTTGCATTGATACATTTCTTGACCATAGACAAATCAGTGAGCTCTTATTGAAGTTTATTTTCAGTCCAGACCAAGCTTCGTAACAACAAATGGCCCATTTAATAATTATCGCTTCTCTTATATTACCTTGACCGAAAATGAGCGTATCATCTGCATATTTAAATTCACAAAAGACATATTGGGAGCTCCAGGGAGTCCTGCAATCTCTCCTTTCTCCTTCAGCTTCTGTAGCATGGAATTCAATCCATCCGCTACTAAAACAAACAATAATGAAAAAAAGGATCTCCTTACCTTAGACTCCTTTTCAAGATTATTTCCTTCTTTATTGTCTTATTGACCATTATCTGTGTTTTTGCTGAGATTAACCAGGCTTCAATCCACAATCTCCATTTTACTCCAAAACCTCTGAGTCTGAGAACCTCCATCAGGAAGTCCCAATCTACCATGTCGTATACCTTTTCGAAATCCAATTTCAACATGAAACTATTTATTTTGGATTTTTTACATTGATGAATAACTTCATAGGTTGTGCCCACCCCTTCCAATATATTTCTCCCCGCGATGAATCTCATCTGATAATCCTCCACTATTAACCTCAATTTCAGAGCCAGTTTGTTGGCCAATATTTTGGAGACTATCTTAATAGTATTATTCAATAATGCGATAGGTCTGTAGTCACCAATTACCATTGGCGAGCACTTTTCGGTATTAGAGTAATTACCGAGTAATTGATTCTATCCAATCTGCTTATTCCTTCGAATACTTCTTTCAATAACCAGGTCAAGTCCCACTTGATATCTTGCCAAAATATTTTGAAGAACACTGGAAAACCATCCAAAATATTTTGAAGAACACTGGAAAACCATCAGGGCCAGGTGCCTTATTCTGACCTAGGTCCCATACTGCTTTTTTGATCTCCTCCTCCCAAATTATGTTTCCAAGTCTGCAAGTACCACCTCATTCTTCCAAGCCTCTTCTTTCAAATGAAGACGGAAAGTCTTTCTAGTACCAAACAACCGCTTAAAGTGGCGGTATACATTTTCCACCAAGGCCTCCCCCTTCACGTCTCCTTCCTTCGCCCTTAACTGATGTATCTTGTTCACTATGTTTTGCATACTTGCCCATCTATGGAAGAATGCAGTATTTGCGTCTCCTTCCGTTGGCCAATTAACATGCGCCTGTTGCCTCCAGCGTAACTTCTCCCTCTTATATATTACTTCAACGTTTCTCTTTAGATGAAGTAGTCTGCTGTTTTCGTCCAATGACAAATTTCTGGTTTCTTCCAGTTTTTCTAGAGAGTCTATTTCCTTCAAGATGTCCTCCTTCTCCCTCCTTCCTTCATTTCAGAAGCGCCTTTTCCATCTCCATAAGACCTATCGTAACGGACGCAGTTTGATACTAATGTTTGCTGCCGCATCAAGCCTACCCCAAATACTTGGGATAAAAGGCTTAGTTGTTGTTGTTGTTGTTGTTGTTTGCTGCCGCATCACCAGCATCCTTATTCTGAGACCAACTTTCTCTAATTAGGTCGTGCACTTCTCTATATTCCAGCCACTATTTCTCAAAGTGAAAATACTTATGCGATATTTGTTTCTTCTCTCCAGAGATGAGTAGGATCGGAATATGATTTGATGTTGGGCGAGTAAGGGAGCAAATCTCTGCCAGAGGGAATTTGGATTTCCAGTTATCAGAAACCAGTACCTTATCCAACTTAGCCATTGTTGGTTTGAGTCTTATGTTTGACCAAGTGAATAACCGATCCGACAAAGCAAATCTATCAGGTCGAACTGACTAATAAAGTCATTAAACTCCTGTCTATCCTTGCTTGATCTGTCCTCCCATTTTCTTTCATTTGTAAATCTAGTGATATTAAAATCCCCTCCCATGATCTACGGGTCATCGCAATTGTTTCTAATTACCGTGAGTTCCTTACAAAACTACTTGCACAACCCCCTTTCATTTGGGCCATATACTGCAGTCACTAACTGAACTCATCCGTCCGTTATTCTCCTTACCCTAACCGATAATGAAAACTCTCCTTCCCAAGAATTCATTATCTAGTAGTTTTTGTGGAATCCAATCAGTATCCCTCTAGATGCTCCTTTTGCGTTTAGGATAGAGAAATTGTAAAGTTTTCTAGACGCAATTGATCCTAAAATTCGGGGATCTAGATCTGAGAGCTTTGCCTCCTCCATACAAATAATTTCGATCCTATTGGTGCGTATTATTTCCCAACCCTCTTACATTCCAAAAAATGTAATTCATCTTAAAATATAATCTACCTTCTCCACAAGTAGTCTTACCCTACTTTCTAGGATTTCAACTTCTCAATTTGGTCCTCTAGGGACTCAGCCTCCAAACTTCTTATCAATGAGATAGTGTGTGTTTGATCCGTACACCCTACCCCCAAATCAATATCGCAAGTATGGGCTAATACAATTAATACTTCATAAGGCACATAATTAAGAATATTAAAGTCAAGATTAGATGTACCTAGTATCGGGTCTGCCTATTCCGCCTTTCACTTAGTAACTGCTATTGCGACCTGACCCATTTGGTAATTCTGACTGTCTCTCTTCTCTTTCAGTGTTTTATTTCTTCTAGATAGCGTTATTAGGAATGAAGTCTGTCAACCCTGGACGAAGGAGTCAATCAAACTCTCATCCTCCGCCTGATATTCCTTGTCCTGTACATTGTGTTGCTAATGGAGCCCATCACCGTAGCGGGTTTCGGTCAACTGAAACGGGTCCAAAACCGGTCCAAACCCATTATGATATAATATAAATATGGGGTATAGTGCTAGGGTTTTGAAAGAGCTGAAAAAGAAAAAAAAAGAAAAGAAGCAGGTGTTTGTTTTGGCCAGGAGAGAGAAAAGGTGGCGGCTGCAAAATTGTTTTGGTTGGCCGAAGGATATAAAAAGGTGTGGCTGCAAAGGGGGAAAAATTAAAAGGTGGCTGTGTTTTTTTGATTTTCGGCCAGAGAAAGCAAAACAAGGTGTGGGGCTACTGCTATTTGTTTTCGGCCGGAGGCAAAGGTGAAGTTGCGGTTTTTTTTTCTTTTGGAATTTCGGCGGCAAAAGCAAAGAGGTAAATCACTGCAACAAGAGATTAGGATTTGATTTCAAAATCTTGTGTGATTTTTTTGTGATTTCTCTTGTGGTTGAGAACTAGAGTATTGTAATCCTCTTTTGATATAGTGGAAGTTTTTCGATCGTGTCCCCGTGGACGTAGCCATATTGTCGAACCACGTTAAATCTGCGTGTTCTCTGTCTCTGCTATTTTTCTCTTTGGTTAACTATTTGATTCCGCTGGTTGTTGCATTAGTATTATTCCGCTATCTTTTGCTAACACATTGCCTCCACCATACTTCAAAATTTCTATTGCTTCTAGCTGGTCCATTGCCAGGTTCTCAATTTCTGCCTGTGTTGTTATCGTTATGTCCTTCTCAACCAACAGTGTCTCTTGTCCTTTAACATCGAGTGTCTTCCTTGCCTCTCTAATGCGCTTAGGCAATCTGGAAGGTTGTCTTCTCCTGATATGTCTGATCTGTCTGACATTTTCTTTGTACATAACATTTTTGAGAAGTTTGGCAATGGTATCTCTTGCAAAATTTTTGTCAAAATTATGTAAGGTTGCCACAGACCCGTATACTCCATGTTCTTGTTACCGGATTCTTGTCCAAAATCCAGATATCTTCTAGAGCTCTCTTCACCAACCTGACTGTTATTAATTTGTAGACCAGGTGTCCCATTAAAATTAGTAACAACTTTATCTTCATCCACACTAGAGCCTTGTTGAGCCACAGTTGGTCTTTGCTCCCCAACCCCACTCATTTCTTTTTCCGTAGAAGTATCAAATCCCCCACCAAGTTCATCCAACTTGTGGACTCCCTCATTTCTCTCTGATGTTTCATAATTGGTATCTTCTTTGTTCTTTGCTCTTTGTGCCTCCACCCATTCTGGCTTGCCCTCATTAATTTGTAGCGGAGAGAGGCGGGTCCCACCTTCCACTCTCGCCCAGTCACACGAATCCCCTAAATCCCCCACTCTTTGGGTCCCACTCACTGATCTTTTTCCTGCGCAAAAGGAAGGAGAGTGACCTTTCATTTCCGCATTCTTTCCCACTAGTGCTCTGTTGTCAAACCTATCTCCTTGGGTCTCCCTCCCCACTTTGTCTCCTTACCCTCTTTCACCAACTCCCTCCAGCCGGTCTACTGCCACCACCTTTGCTTTAGGTCAGGCGTCCTTCCTCTAGCTTTACTCACTTCGGCAAGTAAAATTGTCTTCTTCCTCAGAGAGGTACGGTCTCTGAGCCATTTAGTGTCAAGAAAAAGTCTTCCCTCCTTATCTCTCCTTAGAATCCCAAAATTAGAGTTCTTTTCGTCAATGACCAGTGGGTCTTCTGTCATCCACACCACTTCCCCTTCCTGTATTGTACTTCTTCCTTCCAATGGAAAGTTAGGGTTTTGTATTACCTTAGATAGGAAAGTTTGGTAAGGGGGCCTCTGCATGCCCAACGGCGGAGGCAGTGGACCCCCAACCCAACTTTTTTCTCTGTCAAGGCTTCTCTCCCCTCCAACTAAAGATAATCTCTGTTCTTTCCTCAAAATGATTTGTTTGATAGTGGGGTTTGTCGTTAGCTGTGCTGCTGACCAGCGCCATCTTCGCCACTGCCCCTTTCTCTTCTATCGATGTGTTGCCAGCTCTTTTCCATGTATTGGGTTATTATTCACCTATGAAAGAAGTTGGAATAGCAAAATGAACCATAGAATAGTTGTGTTTGTCGAAAATGGCATAGCATTCTCCATCTTGTGAATGTTTTCATCTAAAACGAGGTTTTAGCATTTATAAGTGTCAAATTTTGGTGTCGTGTCTGACTTGACTGGACACGCAAATTTTTTAGCTGGGAGAAGTGCCCTACATATCAATGACAAATCCCTCTTATTATATTTCACGAAAGAGTCAGGGAGACGGAAAGAGAACTCATTCAAACGCAGGACAGAAAGTCTCAGATTTGGCTATGTCAGCCAGGAGAACAGGCTACCTTGGTTGGTTTTTTTTTTAATTCAGCTCATAAAACTGGATTTTGTGAATTATTGTGCTTCTAGATTGAGCTTTATGCTTCTTGATAGTCTTGATAATTAAACAGAGTTCGAATCCCTCCTTTGATTGTAGGATGAAGCAAATAAATCTGGCCATATTGGAATTCATGCGGTGAGCAAAGTTGCTTCAGATCCAACTCCTGATTTTGTCAAGCTCCATGGTGTGGAGTCTGTGCCAAAATCAGTGGCGTATGGATACACAGCCTCTGGTTATGGATTTGTGCAAGACATGCCATATGCGTACATCCATGAATTCACGCGGACTTCCATGGCGGGAAAAATTCGCCGTTTAAGGGGAGGCTACACAAGCATGTGGCAAAAACTCAGCAATTCTTTACCGTTTGAAGTCCTCTGCAACACAGAAGTCGTAAATGTCAGCCGCAACAATGAGGGTGCCCGGGTAATTGCTAGGAATATTGATGGTGCAGAAAAGATCATGGAGTTTGACAAGATCATTATCTCAGGTGCTCTTGCCTTCAACAATGGACGTGTTTACAGGTCTTCTTCAACTTCAGAAGGTCCGTATTACTTTTCCTCTTTCTTTTCTTGAAACGTGGTTGCTTCGGTTTCTGAGTAAGCTTGCTTTGCTCCTCAGATGTGGAAAATGAGGTGGTAGAACTTAATGGTTTTGAAAAGGAGTTATTCAGTAAGGTTGAAACAATAGATTACTATACTACCGTTCTAAAGATCAAAGGATTTGAGCACTACCCTATGGGGTTTTATTACTTTGGGGAGTTCATGGAGGATCCCTCTACTATCGGGAACCCAGTGGCAATGCAGAGGTTCTATGCCGACACTGATGTCTTCTTGTTCTGGTCTTACGGTGACTCTGTCAACATAAGGGGATCAACTGTCACCAAGCTCCTGATTGATGCTGTGGAGTCCATGGGAGGAGTAGTTGAGGAGATAGTTTTACAGCGACAATTTAAGTACTTCCCTCATGTTAACACCGAAGGTCTGTTTACTAAGTTGCCTTTTAGTTTACTCAGTAATTTTTTTTTACTTTCCTTTATCCTCTAAGCTGAGTACAGGAAGTTTCTCATTTGCAGACATGAGAAATGGTTTCTATGAGAAGTTGGAGTCTGAACTCCAAGGTTTTCAGAACACTTACTATGTTGGAGGGCTGATGGCATTCGAGTTAACGGAGAGAAATTCTTCTTACTCTGTTTCTATGGTCTGCAAACATTTTGCAAGCGACGATGTTTTGCCTAAATACCCATATGTCAAGGTAAATCCAATATGCTTTTATTTAGTAGAAGTGTAATAGGCAGCCCTTGATCTTGTTAATAGGTTCTCACTACACTTGCTCAGTTTAGTCAGGTTTCTGACATTTGTAGGCTTAACCACGGACGACTGGTCTTACTAGTGGGTCATTATTGCTTACTAATTGCCAAAGAGTGCTGACTTATTCATTGATTCCCATGTTTTTGTAACATATGTTCAGCAATGAATGTAGTAGATGCCAGCATTGGATTGTTATCTCATGCCATTCAATAGTTATGCCTGTTTCCTTGCAGAGATTGTTTCCTTTAGTCTCCAATCGTGAGCCTCGTTACCCCAGAGATCTCGGTGAACTCCCAGGAATGAAGTTTCCTGACCTGCCTTCTCTAGACAGTTATCTGAGGTTCTGGGGAACTAACGAAACCACGAAGAATACCACCCTCTACACCTGGATCAATGAAGAAGGGAAGGTTGTGAACAAGAGTTCTTATCAAGAGCTTCATGCCAATGCCTCTCTTATTTCTCATAAGCTCCTAACAAGCAGCAAGCCTGCTCTTAAACCTGGTGACCGAGTTCTTCTGGTCTATCTGCCTGGCTTGGAGTTTATCGATGCCTTCTTTGGGTGCATGCGGGCTAGAATCATTCCAGTCCCTGTCCTGCCACCTGATCCGCTGCAGAGGGGTGGCCAGGCTCTGTTGAAGATTGAGAACATTTCTAGAAATTGCAATGCCAAGGCAATTCTATCCACATCTTCTTACCATGCGGCCGTTCGCACTGGCTTCGTGAAGAATATGATAATGCTTTCAAAGAGCAACACAAGGTCTTCTGCCAGTTGGCCTGATCTTCCATGGATCCATTCAGATTCATGGATCAAGAACTCTTCAGATTTCGTGGCCGACACCAATGTGGAAGAGCTCTCAGATTCACAGGCAAACGATTTGTGTTTCCTTCAGTTCACATCTGGTTCGACTGGCGAAGCAAAGGGGGTGATGATCACCCATGGTGGACTTATCCACAATGTTAAGATGATGCGGAGAATATATAGGAGTACTTCAAGAACTGTATTAGTCAGCTGGCTACCTCAGTATCACGACATGGGATTGATCGGAGGCCTTTTCACAGCTTTGGTCAGTGGTGGGGCTGCAGTTCTCTTCTCCCCGATGACATTTATCAGGAATCCTCTCCTGTGGCTTAAAACCATGAGTGATTACAGGGCAACTCACAGTGCTGGTCCCAACTTCGCCTTCGAGCTAGTGCTTAGAAGATTAGACACAGACAACGAAAAGGAGAAGGCTCAAACATACGACCTATCTTCGATGATTTTTCTTATGGTTGCAGCAGAGCCAGTGAGGCAGAAGACCTTGAAACGGTTCATTGATATCTCTAGTCATTTTGGTCTTTCGGAGGAGGTGTTAGCTCCTGGCTATGGTCTCGCTGAGAACTGTGTTTTTGTGAGCTGTGCTTTTGGTGAAGGAAGGCCAGTCCTCATAGATTGGCAAGGTCGTGTATGCTGCGGATATGCGAATGCAGATGACCCTAACGTCGATGTAAGAATTGTAGAAGCGGACACTGCTAAAGAGCTTGATGACTACGGTAAGGAGGGAGAAATTTGGGTAAGCAGTCCCAGTGCCGGAATTGGGTACTGGGGAAATGAGGAACAGAGCCAGAAGACATTCTACAACAAGCTCGAAAGCTGCCCAGCCAGAAGGTTTACACGAACTGGAGATCTAGGTAGGATCATTGATGGGAAGTTGTTCATCACGGGTAGGATAAAGGATCTCATTATTGTTGCAGGAAGAAACATATACTCTGCCGACGTGGAAAAAACTGTGGAAAGTGCTTCGGAGTCGTTACGTCCAGGTTGCTGTGCTGTGATTGGTGTTCCAGAAGACGTTTTGTCTTCGAAGGGGATATCTACGTCAGACACTTCAGACGAAGTCGGTCTAGTTGTGATTGCTGAGGTTAGGGATGGGAAGCCAGTCAACAAGGAGGTTGTTGAGCAGATCAAGACTAAGGTAGCTGAAGAGCATGGTGTTTCTGTAGCTTCCGTAAAGCTGATCAAGCCCAAAACCATATGTAAGACAACTTCAGGGAAGATTAAGAGGTTCGAATGCCTGAAACAGTTTATAGATGGGACACTTACCTTGGCAGCCGATCCTGACTCAACTAGAAAGTCTCTCTTCCGATCTTTGACCGCAGGTAATTCCAGAGATGGAAGGCAATTACGATCTACACTAGCCAGAACTCCCACCCCTCTGCGACCCCTTCATTCAGGAAAGGATATGAAGGAGATAACCGAGTTTTTGAGAGGGTTAGTATCAGAGCAAACAGGCATTTCAATTGATAAGATATCGGCTACAGAAAGTCTCGTCTCCTATGGGATTGATTCTATTGGAGTTGTTAGAGCAGCTCAGAAGCTCTCAGATTACCTTGGTGTTCCTGTTGGAGCTGTTGATATATTTACAGCCACTTGCATTTCAGACTTGGCCAGCTTTTCTGATAACTTGCTGAAAAAATCTAAGCCTCAACCTGTGACTTCGCCGGAGGTTCAGACAGATTTAGATTTTCTCCTACTGGATGTTGAGAAGAGTGGACTACAGAAACTGGGTATGGGACTTCTCCAACTTCTTGCACTAGTCTATGCTTCTTCCCTACTAATTCTTCCTGCATATCTTTCGAGCAGTATGCTTTTCACCATTGTCTCTGAAACGTCTTCAACGTCTACTCTGCTTAACATGTCGTTACTTTCATTTTTTCTTGCTCCTCTCGTTTGGATCTTCTACATCTTTCTCACTTGCTTCTCACTATCCATATTTGGAAATTCTTTCTTGCAACCGAATTATATTCTAACTCCGGAGGTCTCCATATGGTCTGTCGATTTCGTGAGGTGGTGGGCACTCAACAAAGCTCAAGAGGTTGCAGGGAAAATCCTGGCTGTCCATCTTAAGGGAACAGTATTTTTGAAGCACTGGTTCGAGATGCAGGGAGCTAAGATAGGCCCATCAGTTTTAATCGACACCATTGATATCACGGATCCCTCACTTGTCTCAATCGGGGAAGGGGTTGTGATAGCAGAAGGGGTGTTGGTTCAGAGCCATGAAGTGAGGAGTGGAGTCTTGAGTTTCCTTCCAGTTAGGATTTGTCGGAATGTGTCAGTTGGGCCCTATGCCGTCCTTCAGAAAGGGAGCTTGGTGGCGGAAGGTTCGGAGGTTCGGCCTCTCCAGAAGGTAGAGGAAGGAAAACCTGTGTATAAATCAGAAAATGTCTCCAAAACTCCAAAGGTGTGTTCAACATTCTTACTACTTGCTTTCTTTATGCTTTTACCAATTTGTCATCCTCTGTGTATCTCACTGGATGACCTGGTTTCTATTTGGACTAGTTTGTTAATCTAACTTGCTCATTATAAAGTGGTATACCTAGAGCTATGTAAATGAGCTTATTGGCAAGGATTAAAGTAGTCCAAGTCAGAGTTTGATCGACATATCCATGCTAGTTTACACGGGATAGTGAAAAAAACTTAAATTGGTTAACATGATGCCTTGTTTTGTAGGCAACCACATGTTGAATTAGTTACAAATCCATCTAATTCATGGTGAAATGCAGAAGTACCTCAAATGCATATAGTGTTGCCAGGAATCAAAAACTTTATCATGATGATTTGCTTATGTTTCATTAAGATCAAGCATGGATGTTTGCAAAAGACTATTAAGAACATAGTTTGTATGCTTCTTGTGATGCTGATAGATACTGATGAAGCTTATCTTTATGACTTGTAGGCAGAGGCTCCGATTGTAAACTTATCTCCGTTCTCCCAGTTCATGGGTATTTATGCAGTCGGCTTCATCAGTGCTCTTGCTGGTGCTTTAGTTTATCTCCTCTACATCTTCTGGTCCCAAACCCCTCTATCACTCCAACACTTCACATTCGTATGCACTGCATCTGTCTTTCACTGGTTACCAGCCACTCTTGCTGCCTATGCAGCCATTATTAAAGATGTGCCAACAAACCCATCAGTATTTGCTCTAAGCTTTGCTTTTGCCTACATCATTCATGGCATCATTCTCAGCCTTCTCACTGCCATTTCAAGTCAACTCCTTGCGGGGAAACGTGGAACTGAACAGACACCATTTAGAACATGGCTCCGTCAGCGGATTAACATTGCCTGCCACCTCCGGTTTGCTAAGCTCCTCTCAGGAACTGAAGCATTTTGCATGTACCTGAGGCTATTTGGGGCCAAAATCGGCCGCAACTGCTCTATCCGAGCGATCAATCCGGTTGCCAACCATGATCAAATCTCCATTGGTGATGGCGTCCATCTTGGTGATTTCAGTTGCATTGTGCCTGGATTTTATTCCTCTGCAGGGTTCACTTGTGGAGAGATTGAGGTCGGCAGGAACTCGGTGATCGGAAGCCAAGGTCTAATTCTCCCGGGCTCGGTGATTCAAGAAGATGTGATCCTTGGTGCTCTTTCAATCGCTCCCATGAACTCTCTTCTCCAAAAGGGTGGCATCTACGTGGGTTCCGAAACCCCTACAATGGTTAAAAACATGTTGATTGCTTCTGACAAGAGGATTGACGAAATGGACCCAACATATAAGAAAATTTTGGGTAATCTTGCTGGTAATTTAGCCATCACAACAATGAAGGTCAACTCGAGGTACTTCCACCGAATGGGCGTAGGTGGTAAGGGTGTCCTTAAGATGTATTCTGATCTACCTGGACTTTCCAATCACAACATATTTGCTTCAGGCAAGTGCTACAAAGTGATTATTCGGCACAGCAACAGCTTGAGCGCCGATGATGATGCTAGGATTGATGCACGAGGTGCTGCTCTACGCATCTTATCAGACGACTCATCTTCCTCATCGCTGCTGGACCTGACTCTCAAGACAGGAAAAGCATTCTATGCAAGAACAATCGCAGACTTCGCCACGTGGCTGGTCTGTGGCCTTCCTGCAAGGGAACAACATGTGAAGAGAGCTCCACATATCCGAGATGCAGTCTGGGGCTCGTTAAGAAACGCCGACTCATATACACAGTTGCATTACTACTCAAACTTCTGCCGCTTGCTGCGTTTTGATGACAGCAGAGAAATGTATGTGAAATTTAAACTCCGCCCTATTGATTCGGAAATACATGAGGATGCTGGTAAGGTGGAGCCGAAGGGAATACTTCCCCCAGAAACTGGTGCAATCCCAAGGGAGGAGAGTGACACACGCCCGCTTCTCTTCCTTGCTGATGACTTCCGCAGACGTGTGGATTCTTCTGGTGGAGTTCGCTATGTTTTCCAACTTCAACTCAGGCCTTTTACTTCAGACAAAGCTGATCAGGAAGAGGCTCTCGACTGCACGAGGCCTTGGGATGAAACTGAGTTTCCTTACATTGATATCGGTGAGATTGTCATTGATGCGAATCTTTCCCCTGAAGAAGCAGAGCAGCTTGAGTTCAACCCATTCCTCAGGTGTCCTGAGGTGGATGTTATACCGGCTACATCTTGCACCCAGAGCTCATCAATTGATCATGGCCGATCGCTCGTGTACGAGATATGCCAGCACATCCGGAATGGGGTGCCACTTCCAGCATCATGGCGAGGATTCCTTGAGCAGTCTGATGCTAAGGTGGACCTGTCTGGTTGCCCAATGGCTGCAGCAGTAGTGAAAGATAGCAGAGGCAGTGATCACAAATTGACACTGGATAGAGCTTGGTATCTGACTTTGTGGGCTTCACTCTGCCAGCCCCTACTCCAGACCTTGGTGCCTTACGTTATCCTCAGCTTGGTGATCTTTGCGCCACTCAAATGGATGCTTACGCTAGAAGAGGAAAAGAAACTGCCTCTGCACTGGATTCTGCCGTTCTTCTGGGTTGGCTCTGGAATCGTTGCTTCGCTAGTCTGTGTAGCAATGAAATGGATTCTCGTTGGGAGGAAGAAAGAAGGCCAGACAGTGAGTTTATGGAGCTTTGGAGTCTTCATGGACACAGTTTGGCAGGCACTGAGGAGTCTTGTTGGTGAATTTTTCATGGAGATGACGTGTGGCTCGCTTTTGTTTGTTTCGTGGATGAAGCTGATGGGTGCACAAGTGGGTGTAGGAGAGGGGGTCTATATAAATAGCATGGGGGCCATGCTCAACCCGGAGATGGTGGATGTCGAGGGGGGTGGGTCGATGGAGAGGGATTCTATTCTGTTTGGCCATATCTATGAAGGAGAAGGGGGGAGAGTGAAGTTTGGTAAGATTAAGATCGAGGAGGGTGGTTTCGTCGGGAGTAGGGCTGTTGTAATGCCTGGAGTGCGGGTGGAGACTGGGGGCACTCTTGGTGCCCTTTCTCTTGCAATGAAGGAAGAAATCGTGAGGTCTAGGTAAATGAGAGCTAGCTAGTACTGGAGGCAAATCTCGGTTGCTTAGTTGCTCTCGCTCGTTGCAGTTAATGTAGCAATCTAATCTATTTTGAGAAATGAAATGCAAGTCATGAATAAAAAGGCTGCCAAAGGGCCTTTTCTTCACTAATTTTCAACTACTGTATGTGGAGTCTTTCTTATATGCTACTTCTGTTATAATTGCAATTTCTGTTCATTAGTAGGTTGCTTTTGGTATTTGATCAAGAAGTTAAAGTTCTGTCAAGGGTTTAACAATTTTCCCAATGCATTCAGATGTAGAAACAGAGAAAGGATTGTATTACACATACTAACTCCCAAATATGCATATCAACTTACAACTATGCAAGTTAAAGTTCTGTCTGAGGGTGGGTTTAACATCTTCTTTAGGCCACTGTTCAAGATATTAAATTTACAGTTTTTGTTTTATATATTATTTGAAATGATTGCTCAAGTTAGAAACGTCAAAGAGAGAAGCTTTGCAAATGCTGTGAAAGAGATTCGTCTTGTGAAGCAGCTGGACGGCTTATGCAAAAGAGTCGTTGATGGTGGAAGATGTTACTTGCTCGCCTTAAGGTTAGAAAGAGGTAATTTATATATCCTAGTATAAATATACTCGATTGATGTATACGATACTGTGGATGAGCTTACCATCTATTGACACTTTACTTTTAACAGATTCATTGAAGGGTGCATCATGTTGAAATTATTAGTCCCACATCGAGTGTGGGACTAATTTGAAAGGGAGGGGAAGGCTATAAAATTAGCCTTCCCCCCTCCCATTAATCTCGTCCCAAACTCTCTCCTCTCCCTTTGTAATATTACTTGTGTTGAGTAATAAAATTCTGCTGTCTTGTCCGTGGTTTTTACCCAAGAAGGGGTTTTCCACGTAAATCTTTGTGTCTCCATTTTTCTGGTCTGTGGTCATTTGCTATTTTCCCACTCGTTTAGTCCATAACAGTGGTATCAGAGCAAGGTCAGCAAGGTTGTGGTACTTATAGTATGCTCTGTGGTTGTAAGTGGATCCTCCACATTTGTGGTTGCCACCCTCCACATCAGAAAATAAGTATTTGCTTCTTTGCGGAACCTACTCGGTATGCTTGCGGGGTCCACCCACTTGTTGTTGTTCTTGTGTGAGTAAGGTCAATAAGGTCGTGGTACTTATCGTATGCTCTGTGGCTGTAAGTGGATCCTCCACATTTGTGGTTGCCACCCTCCACATCAGAAAATAAGTATTTGCTTCTTTGTGGAACCTACTCGGTACACTTGCGGGGTCCACCCACTTGTTCTTGTTCTTGTGGGGCCCACTTTCTTTCGCTTGTTCTCCCACTTGTTCTGGTAGGGCCCACTTCCGTGAATAGTATTCTGGTAGGGCCCACTTCCGTGAATAGTATTCTGGTAGGGCCCACTTCCTTGAATAGTGTTCTGGTAGGGCCCACTTCGGTGAATAGTATTCTGGTAGGGCCCACTTCTGTGAATAGTGTTCTTGTGGGGCCCACTTTCGTGAATAGTGTTCTGGTAGGGCCCACTTCCGTGAATAGTATTCTGGTAGGGCCCACTTCCGTGAATAGTATTCTGGTAGGGCCCACTTTCGTGAATAGTGTTTTTGTGGGGCCCACTTTCGTGAATAGTGTTCTTGTGGGGCCCACTTTCGTCCACTTGTTTTGAATAGTGGGAGTTGTGTTGGAGTTGGGATATAGCAATGACACACAAATTTGAGATTGAAAAATTCAATGGAGGCAATTTTGGTCTCTGGAAGATGAAGATGAGGGCTATCTTGGTAAAAGATAAGTGCCTTCCTGCCATCGGTGAAAAGCCAGAGAATATCTCAGACGAGAAATGGTTGGAGATAGATGCTGAGGCTGATCTCCATCTCGGATTAGGAGATGATACATTGTCCAGCATTAAAAAAAAAAAAAAAAAAAAAAAAAGGAAGACAGCAAAGGAGATTTGGGATCATCTCATCAAACTGTACGAGGTAAAATCTCTCCACAATAATTTTTTTTTTTAGAGGAAGTTGTACACCATTCGGATGTCAGAATCCACTGCAGTGACGGAGCACATAAACACCCTCAACACTTTATTTTCACAACTCAAGAATTTGGGTTATGATATAAAAATGGGTGAACGTGCTGAAATTCTACTCCAAAGTCTACCGGATTCATATGATCAACTCATCATCAACAAAACAAGCAACTTGGCTGAAGATCGCCTCGACTTCGGTGATATTGCAGCTGCAGTCCTAGATGAAGAGAAGCGGCGCAAAAACAAAGAAGACAGGCAAGCAAGTTCACACCAAGCAGAAGTTTTGACGGTGACGAGAGGAAGACCAATGGAACCTGGCCCCAGTGGGAGTCAAGGTCGCGGTAGATCCAAATCACAGAGTAAGAATGTCAAATGCTACAATTGTGGCAAGACGGGTCACTACAGAAGAGATTGTTGGAATTTGAAACAAAATTCCGGTCCTCAAGGAAATGTGACAAACAGCTCAAATGATGGAAATGCCCTAGTATGTGAGGCAGCAACATCACATGAAGGCAGAAAAAGATTACAGGATGTATGGTTGTTCGATTATGGAGCAACATGACTTCTCACAGAGAATGGTTTCATCACTATGAACCAATCTCTGAAGGGATGGTTTACAGCTGTAATGATCATGCTTTAAAGATTGTTGGAAAAGGATCCATCAAATTGAAGATGTTTGACGGGACAGTTCGCACCATCCAAGAAGTGCGACATGTGGAGAGAATAAAGAAGAACTTGCTGTCTTTAGGGCAGCTTGACGACCTCGGGTGCAAGATTGAAGATGAGAAGGGGATCATGAAGATTGTACAAGGCGCGCTTGTAAGAGGAGAATACACTGGTAATGATTTTGATAAATTCTGCAAGCAGGAAGGTATCAAAAGACAGTTCACGACGGCGTACACCCCTCAACAGAATGGAGTGGCAGAGCGGATGAATAGAACGTTGCTTGAACGTACAAGAGCAATGTTGGGAGCAGCAGGCTTAGAAAAATCTTTCTGGGCTGAAGCAGGCAACACCGCCTGTGATGTGATCAATCAGACTCCATCAACAGCATTTGAGTTGAAAACGCCGATGAAGATGTGGACAGGTAAACCAGTCGATTACTCTAAATCTTCATGTTTTTGGAATTTTCTGTATATGTGATGCATAATTCCCAAGAAAACTACTAAGTTGGATCCAAAGTCCAGAAAGTGTATTTTCTTAGGGTATGCTGATGGTGTAAAAGGGGTATCGTTTGTGGGAGCCCACTACCCACAAAGTTGTCATCAGCAGAGATGTCATCTTTACAGAAAAGAAGATCCAAGATGATAGCACTACTTCAAAAGCAGAGACTGCAGTGATACAGGCGAAAGATAATTCCTCTGAAGCAGTTGAAGAGAACCAGATTTCAGAAACTGTTGATTCTGGTGTGCAAGAGATCAGACGATCAGGCCGAGACAGAAAAACTCCAGTTTGGCATGCTGACTATGATGTGGATAGTAATGTTGCATACTGCCTTTTAACTGAATATGGAGAGCCATCAACTTTCCAAGAAGCATTGACCAGTTCAAATGCATATCAGTGGATGACAGCAATGCATGAGGAGATCGAAGCTCTTCATAAAAACAAGACTTGGGATCTTGTGCAACTACCATCGGGAAGAAAACCCATTGGCAACAAAAGGGTTTACAAAATAAAAAGGAACAGTGATGATCAACTGGAGCGTTATCGTGCAAGATTGGTGGTCAAAGGCTACGCTCAGAAGGAAGGTATTGATTTTAATGATATATTTTCTCCTGTGGTTAAACTTTATACAGTTCGAGTAGTCCTGGCTATATGTGCTATCACTGATTTACATCTAGAGCAATTAGATGTAAAGACAACACTTCTTCATGGTGATCTTGAAGAAGAGATTTATATGCTCCAACCAGAAGGTTTTGAAGAAAAAAGAAAAAGAAGAACTTGGTTTGCAGGTTGAACAAATCTCTATACAGATTAAAGCAGGCGCCAAAATGCTGGTATAAGAGATTTGATTCTTTCATCATGAGCCTGGAATACAATAGACTCTATGCAGACCCTTGTGCATATTTCAAGAGGTTTGATGATAACGACTTTGTTATATTGCTATTGTATGTAGATGACATGTTAGTTGCAGGCCCTAACAAAGGTCAGATTCAAGAATTAAAGGCTCAGTTGGCTAGGGAGTTTGAGATGAAGGACTTGGGACCAGCAAACAAGATTCTAGGGATGCAAATTCACCGAGACAGAAGTAATAGGAAGATTTGGCTTACTCAGAAAAACTATTTGAAGAAAATTCTTCGAAGGTTCAATATGCAGGATTGTAAGTCAGTTTCTACCCCTCTTCCTGTTAATTTCAAGTTATCCTCAAGTATGTGTCCTAGCAATGAAGAAGAGAGGATGGAGATGTCTCGAGTACCGTATGCATCAGCAGTGGGGAGTTTAATGTTTGCTATGATCTGTACAAGACCAGACATTGCACATGCAGTGGGAGTGGTTAGTCGATACATGGCAAATCCTGGTAAAGAGCATTGGAATACAGTAAAGAGGATTCTACGATATGTGAAAGGAACCTCAAATGTTGCATTATGTTATGGAGGATCAGATGTAATTGTTCATGGATATGTTGACTCTGATTATGCAGGTGATCTTGACAAAAGTAAATCCACTACTGGATATGTGTTCATTCTTGCAGGTGGAGCTGTAAGCTGGGTTTCAAAATTGCAGTCTGTTGTTGCAACCTCAACTACAGAAGCAGAATATGTAGCAGCTACACAAGCCAGTAAAGAGGCGATATGGTTGAAGTTGGTGATGGAGGAGTTCGGGCACAAACAAGAGAAGATTTCTTTGTTTTGTGACAGTCAGAGCGCTTTGCATCTTGCAAAGAATCCAGCCTTTCATTCAAGAACCAAGCATATCCGAGTTCAGTATCACTTCGTTCGTGAGAAAGTGGAAGAAGGAACGGTGGATGTACAGAAGATACACACTAAAGAGAACCTAGCAGATTTTTTGACAAAAGGAGTCAACACGGACAAGTTCATTTGGTGTCGATCCTCTTGTGGCCTAGCAGAGACGTAAGCAACATGATGACAAGGCAGAAAGAATGGTGTGAAGATTAATTGAAACTCAATTAAATCTTCAAGTGGGAGAATGTTGAAATTATTAGTCCCACATCGAGTGTGGGACTAATTTGAAAGGGAGGGGAAGGCTATAAAATTAGCCTTCCCCCCTCCCATTAATCTCGTCCCAAACTCTCTCCTCTCCCTTTGTAATATTACTTGTGTTGAGTAATAAAATTCTGCTGTCTTGTCCGTGGTTTTTACCCAAGAAGGGGTTTTCCACGTAAATCTTTGTGTCTCCATTTTTCTGGTCTGTGGTCATTTGCTATTTTCCCACTCGTTTAGTCCATAACACATCACAGAACCAAAGATAAGCATCAAACATGCACGAAAAGGAATTAGAGAAGGTTTTGAAGTGCTCTGCTCAAACTTGGAAGATAAAGTAAGTGATGTTATACCATCATCAAGATTTATTTAAAATCTAACTGCTGCTCTTTGCAGTCAAAACTATTCTCTTTCTTTATGGAGAAGTTACTGATAGCTAATAACACTGACACATACTACACGGAAGTCATTATGTAGTAACATCACTCTGAGGATCTTGGCCATCACCAATTCACTCTGATTGTAATATTCTGGTACTTGTCTTGTTTCGGTTTACAGAGTTGACAGGCCACTTCCCCAACACGTCCACGAGCTTTTCCTCTCCTAGCCAGGGATCAAAGCACAATGATATGCCTGATTCCTCCCCAATTTTCCCTCTAGTGTGAGTCATGGCAAACTCTCTAATGACAGGTATAGACTTCCAACGACCTGGGTCGAACATTTGTCAGTAGTCATGTCGAAGAAGCAACTTGTGGTTGATTGGAATAAATTCAAATCTACATTCCGTATTTATTCATAGATATTGTCATGACTGCTTGCCACAAATATTCAGGTGTATAATTGGATATGATACTCGCAATTTTTTTTTTAATGCATATTTTCGGCATGGCAACTTTAGAAAATAATAGAAAATACAGGAGGTGAAAGGATGGGAAGTCAAAAACTAAAAAGTCACAAGGATTAGTCTGTAAGTACATGTATCTGGATCATTAGGAATGCATTTTTTCATCTGTGAAAAGAAAAATGCTCGTGCAGCTCTTGACAAGCATGTGGCTGCGCGGGAGGCAAGCTACAACAAGCTAAAGCAGAAGTATATTGAGGTGACAGCTAAATAAAGCCATGGAAGAGCAATTGTTTCTTCGAGGAACAGAGCAACTTGTTTTTTTCATTGACGTAAGACCTTTAAAATTTTTGTTACTCTTGTATGGTTCTGTTATTCCCTTATTAATGGAATACGGAGGACTTCCACCCGCCGTTTTATTTCAAAAAAAAAGACTTTTAAAATTTTGCCCTTGTAACAGAAAATGCATTTGCTTTATTAGTTACATATGTCCATGTTTGCGCCTGCCACAGATTGAAGCAGAGTACAAGTTGCAAGACATGAAGCAGCTTTCTAAAAGAAGGGGAAATGTTGGTCAAGGTATTCATGAAAAGGTTTGGTTATGTGTGGATGAATCTCTTGAAACACATTTGAATTAGACGTGCTAACTGGAACCACTCAGAGGAGAGATCGATGGTGTTGATTTGCGTGATAAATGATATCTCGGAGCAAGTATCGCTCACTGTGATTGCTCTGCTGAAGTATGCTAGTCTTCAAGGGATTTGCTCAGGGTGGGATGCTACTGGGATTGGTAATGCGACCATAGTGGTGCTGATAATATGTGGTGGTTCACAGTGTTTGGGCGGTGTAGCCTTGGACTCGCCAAGGGTGGCCAGGGGAAAGGGAGGGGGGGGGGGGGGGGGGGGGGGGGGGGGGGGGGGGGGGGGCGGTGTGCTACAATAGTTGGAAAAAAACAAGGAGCGATCACTACAGTTTCAGGCTACTTATGGGCATAGAGACTCCATTGGATATTGCCACTACTTAGGAACACTGATGAAGACAATGGACTAACCATGAAGGAAATATTGGGTGCTATCGAAGAGGGGAGCGGGGGCGGTCAATGGCGGAAGAGCACGGCCAGTGCATAGATTTTATTTTTGCTTTATATATCTTCTGATGTTTGGTCATTTTTCTTGTAATATTTTATATGTAGCCATATGTGGCATTATGTATTAGCACTAGTTTTGTTAATATCTAATTAATGAAATGCCCGGGGGGTGGGGGGGCGATCTTACCGTTTTATGCTAAAACAATTTGCAGTTATCACCCTGCTGTAAATTTAAACCTGGACTCAGTTTTGTGAGTATGCACCCTCGCTATATGAGATTTCTTAGTATTGTCTGTGCAAAATAATTTATCTTTATTTTGTACAGGCACCGGAAGAACTCATTGCTGCAAAACAAGAATTCAATGATTTTGAGAAAGCGGAGCAAGAACCTAATGGTCGGCATGTATGCATATGATGGTCTATGTATGCATATGATTGACTAGAGCATGACTGCTTGACCTACTAATTTATTTCCCTATTGCAAGACATCGCCAGAGATACATTGTGTGATGATACAATGTGGTATTCCAAGGTTGCAGTATGGATCTTGCCCGGAAAAGAGAAGCAGCCACAATCTGTGATGGCGTGGGTAATAACCGAGCACGCATGGGTAATAACCAAGCATTTGGTGCTCGATAACTGACAACTCTGCAATGTTATCAGCGAGCAACTCCAGCTTAACTGTCTTGAGCAATGGGGACGAGTCCTCTGAAGAAGCTATTGGCCGTCGGGTGCGTCATTTCAAATATCTAAGTAACTTCAGGACATTGGCTTCCATCTGTAACACATCTTCTTTAAAATATCTGTTGCCCGTCGGATAGCACGGTTTATATATTAACAGAAACAGAAGAAACAAAGAAAACAAAAAGAAGCAGCAAGCTCGACAAAGTTCTCCTATGAAACACACACAATAGGCGATTTCCGGTGAACTTTCCGGCAAAAAAAAAAAAAAAAAATCATAGAAAGAAAAACAAAACAAAAAAGAGGAGAAGAAATAGTTGGAGAGGAATCCAGGAATCTCAGATTGTAATCTCATCACCGGTCACTCTCACTGGGGGCAAGGAAGGAGGCCGTTTGTCGACCTACAACAACTCACCAATTCTGACGATGGATTTTGGTTGGAACTGGTTGGGGTGAGGGAAAAACAAAGAGGAGAATAGTATTGAGGAGGATAAAAACCCGAAGCATAGAAGGCGGAGCTGGTCAGAAGTGGTCAAGGGGACGCCGAAGAGTGGAGTTGTTAATTCCACTGCGGCGGCGATCCCATTTAAATCTAACGCCACTTACACAGAAGAGGAGGTGCTGGTAATGCTTGTGACAGCTAAGGTAGTGGCAGGAGAAGAGACTCAAAAGTCCAAGGAGAAATTATGAAAGACGGTCAAATCGAAGGCATCCATTAAGAAGGAGAAAATGACAAATTTGGCCATGATAGACATAGAGGGGAGCAGAAAGAGGAAATTTTCTCTGACAAGAAGGCCTTTCCAGGAGAGTCCAGAGGCTTGCTGGATTTGTGAGAAGAAAGGTCACTTTAAGGACGAATGCACATTCATCTATTGCAGGTTCAGTAAGGGATTTGGCCACAAGATTGGTGAGCGCCCAATCACTCCAGAGAGGAAATTCAAAGCGAAGGTCATGCCCAAAACCACCGTCAATCCAAGACCAGTCGCCCGAAAGAGGATGCAATACGCGAAGGAAGGAACAAATACTGTAACCCCAAACTGTGTAACAGAGGAGAAGTTCGGAGTGGTGGAACCTACACCAAGGACAAAACCTATTGCTTACATTCCGATATCGGATTATGCGAAGGGGGAGCAACAGCATTTGTCCAGAATCTTGGGAGTACTGCAACCCGGACATGGAAATCCCTCGATGGAGGACATGAAGGAAGGTTTGGCAACATTACTCAGGGATTATCCAGAATTCAATTGGGTTATTCATGATGGGGAAAACAAGTTCTTCACATATTTTCCTACGGAGGATGCGTTATTAGTAGCGGCCAGTAGAACCTCGGTACCATGCAAAGGGTATAAAGCGGGCTTTAGGGTCTACATGTGGAATGGAGAAGAAGATGATCTGTTCTTCACATTCCTTACAGTGGCATGGGTGGAAATTAGAGGCTTGTCGATGCACCATTGGAATAGAGTGGATATTAGTAAACTTATGACAAAATTCACACACGTCATCAACATAGATGAGAATACAACTCATAAACAAGACTGGATTATGCTAGAGTGAAGGTGAGGTGTGATAATGTGGCGGCAATACTATCAGAATTCACCGTGGTCCTCGGAAGTCAGTTGGTTTCTATTAGACTAAATATTACACATAAACTTCAAAATAGCTTTCCATCAGTAGGTGTTGAGGGAGTCGCGGTGACTCGCAAGATCGGTGATTCCGATCAGCCATCAATCGGAACTACTAACCTCCCCACCGATAGTAGAAGAAGTTTTACGTGGAAAAAAACTGGCATCACATCGGTAACAGAGAAAGGAACCACGGCGAAGATAGTACCGGTCAACAACACAACACACGACAAATTTCACTATCAAACAAATCATTTTGAGAAAAGTTCAGAGAATACCTTTGGAGTTGGAAGGGAGAGAGGCCTTGACAAAGGAAAAAGTCGGGTTGAGGGTCCCCTGCCTCCACCCGTAGGCATGCAGAAGCCTGCTTCCCAAACCTCCCTGTCTAAGGCAAATCAAAACCCGAACTTTCCAATGGAAAGAAGAAGTACAATACAAGAAGGGAAAATAGTGTGGTTGACAGAAGACCCTTTGGTCATGGACGAAAGAGGCTCCAATTTTGGGATCTTGAAGAGAGATGAGGAGGGGAGACTTTTCCTTGACACTAAAGGGCTCAGAGACCATACCTGCTTCAGGAAGAAGACAATCTTACCTGCCGAAGGGAGTGAGTCCAGAGAGAGGATGCCTGACCTGAAGTAGAAGGGGTTGGCAGCACTTCGGGTAGAGGAGGTTGGTGAAAAGTAGGCAGGGAGACAGAGTGAGGGGGTTGGATTCCCAAGGAGATAAGGGTGACAGCAGCGCAGAAATGGGGAAGAATGTGGAGTTGAAAGGTCCTCCTCCACCTTTTCACGCAGAGAGAGGGGCGGTGGGGGAGACCCAAGGAGATGAGAATTTAATAAGTAGGGAATCGGGTGAAAGAATTAAAGCAATGGGTGGGTCCCGCTATTCTAATGCGGAAGTTGAAGAGTGTGGGACTACCTGTGGGGGTGCAATTAGCAAATACAAGTGGAGGGATGCACTGCAAAACTTTTGAGATAGAGGGAGGGCCCGCAACATGGGTCAACTTGAATGAGGCTCAGATAATTCAAAGACAATAGAGGGGACTGGGCTTGGGTAGTAAGGCCCAACTGAGGAGGAACAAGACTAATTTATGGGCCTAGAGAAGGATACTGCTAATATTAGTGGTACAGCGGGCCTATAGGTTAACAATAAACTAACTAGTGAAGGGAGCTCTAGAAAACACCTGGATTTTGGATAGCATTCCTGTAACAAGAATATGGAGTACACGAAGTTGTTAGCAACCTTAAATAGTTTTGTCAAAGAATTTGCAAGAGACACCATTTCCAAGCTCCTCAAAAATGTCATGATTAAAGAAAATTTAAGACAGAGCGAACGTTTCTAGAGAAGACAGTCATCCCGATTACCTAAGCGTATTAGTGAGGCAAGGAAGGTGCTCGGTGAAGAAAGATAGGAGACAATATTGGTAGAGAAGGATATAACGGAAACAACACAAGAAGAAATTGAGAAACTGACAATAGAGTAGATAGAAGCAACCGAGTTCCAGAGAGACATTGGAGGGGAGATGTAGGAGATGGAAGTCCAGGTAGAGGCCGAGAGGTGGATTGATCTCATGGACCAGGGTGGTCAGACTACGTCCTTGATCACACATCTAGAAGAAGCAAAAGACTTGAGGAGAAGAGAGGTGGTCAGAACTATCAGGTAGGCCAGGTTGCGACAGCAGCTACTAAGCGAAAGACAGAATAGACAGATCCAATACCAAGTGCATCTAACTTTGAGTTTAATATTCTTAATTGTGTGCCAGATGATGTGTTAATTGTATTAGCCAATACATGCGATATTGATTTGGGGATAGAGTGCACGGATCAAACACACAATCTCATATTGATAAAAAATCTGGAGGCTGCATCCCTATGGGACCAAAAGGGGGACATGAAATCCTGAAGAACAGGGTGAGCCTACCTGTGGAGAGGATAAATTATATTTTGCAATGAATTGCATTTTTTGAAATGTTAGAGGATTGGAAAACCCAATTAAACGAAGAATGATAGCGGAAAAATACGCACCAATAAGATTGACTTTATATGTATGGAGGAGACTAAACTCTCAGATCCTGATCCCCGAATTTTGGGCTCAATTTCCTCTAGAAAATTTTATAATTTCTGTATATTAAATGCAAAAGGAGTATCAGGTGGGATCCTAATCGGTATCCACAAAGACTATTAGAACCTTAACTCTTGGGAAGGGGAGTTTTCACTAATAGTTAGGACGAGGAGATTATCGGACGGTTGGGTGCAGATAGTGACTGCAGTGTTTGAACCTAATGAAAGGGCATTGCGTACGCAGTTTTGGAGGGAACTCACAGTAATTAGGAATAACTGCGATGGCCCATGGATTTTGAGAGGGGATTTTAACATCACTAGATTTACAAATGAAAGGAAAGGGGAGGACAAGTTACTTAAATATAGACAGGAGTTTAATGACTTTATTAGTCAGTTAAACTTGATAGATTTGCCTTTTTTGGATCGGCTTTTCACTTGGTCAAATATGAGACTCAATCCGACAATGACAAAGTTAGATATCGTACTGTCTCTAATAACTGGGAGTCTAAATTCCCACTAGTGAAGATTTGTTCCCTGTTCCGACCGATATCAGATCACATTCCAATCCTGCTCACCCTTGGAGAGAAGAAAAAAATCAACATAAACATTTTCATTCTGAGAAATGATAGTTGGAATATCGAGAAGTGCACGACTTTATTAGAAAAAGTTGGTCTCAGAATACGGGAGCCGGTGATGCGGCAACAAACATTTGTATCAAACTATGTCGTTTACAAAAGGTTTTATGGAGATGGGAAAGGCACTTCAGAAGCAAAGGGAGGAACAAGAAGGAGGTCATTTTGAAGGAGATGGATGTATTAGAAAAACTGAAAGAAACCAAAAATTTATCATTGGACAAAAACATCAAATTATTGCGTCTAAGAAGAGATCTTGAAGAAATATATAAGAGAGAGGAATACGATGGAGACAGCGAGCGCATGGGAATTGGCTAAAGGAAGGGGATGCAAACAATGCATTCTTCTATAGATGGGCAAGTATGCGATATAGAGCTAACAAGATACATCAGTTCAAGGTGAAGGAGGGACACGTAAAGGAGATGCCTTGGAGGAACACACATATCGACACTTTAAACAGTTATTTGGTAGAAAGAAGACCTTCCGTGCCCGCTTGAAGGAAGATGCTTGGGAGAAGGAGGTGGGTCTTTCAGACCTGATGAAGATTTTTGGGAGGAGGAAATTAAACGAGCCATATGGGAATTGGGTCAGGACAAAGCACCAGGTCCTGACGGTTTTCCGGTATTCTTTTTCAAGCACTTTTGGAAAGATATCAAAGGGGACTTAGCCTAGTTTTTGGAAGAAGTATCCCAAGAAACATGTAGATTAGATAGAATAAACTATTCGGTAATTACTCTAATACCAAAAAAGTGCTCACTGGAGGAGATTGATGACTACAGACCCATTACGTTATTGAACAACACTATAAAAATAATCTCCAAAATATTGGCCAACAGACTGGCTCCAAAACTGAAACTATTGGTAGAGTATTATCAGATGGGTTTCATTGCATAGAGAAACATTTTGGAAGGGGTAGCCACTACATATGAAATCATACACCAGTGTAAGAAATCCAACATAAATGGATTTATGTTGAAACTAGATTTCGAAAAAGTGTATGACATGGTGGATTGTGATTGCCTAATTAATAGAGGTGCTCAGACTCAGGGGATTTGGAACGAAATGGAGATTGTGGATTGAAGCCTGATTGAGCTCAGCTAAAACACATATATTGTGCAACGATACAGCGGGGAAGGAAATGTCTTGAAGAGGGGTTTAAGACAAGAAAATCCCCTCTCCCCTTTACTGTTTGTCTTAGTAGCGGATGGTTTGAACTCTATGCTACAGAAGCTGAAGGAGAAAGAAGAGATTGGAGGACTTCATGGGGCTCCCTATATGTCCTTTATTAATTTATAATATACAGATGATACACTCATTTTCAGTAAAGGTAATATAAGAGAAGCTATAATTATCAAATGGGCTCTCTGTTGCTATGAAGCTTCGTCTGGTCTGAAAATAAACTTCGCCAAGAGCTCGATGGTTTGTCTCGTGGCAAGAAATGTATCGATGCAATTTACCAAGGAGGTGTTTAGCTGTAAGGAGGAATAATTCCTAATCACATACTTGGGAATACAGGTAAAGTCCGGAAAACTTGCGAAAAGAGATTGGTTTCCTCTGTTAGACTATTTTGAAAAGAAATTAGAATGTTGGAAAGGAAAATACCTATTATTGGGGGAAGGTGGTGATGCTCAATATGGTACTCTCCTGACTACCATTATATCTGCAATCCTTTTTCATAATGCCGAAATGGGTTAGAGATAAAATTGACAAGATTACAAAAAGGTTTTTTTGAAACGGAATGGATGCATCATGCAACAAATACCATCTAGTCTCATGAGACAGGTGTGTAGACCAAAAGAGGCGGACAGTTTGGGAGTGGTGGAACTCAGAACTTTTAATCTATCACTGATGACTAAATGGTGGTGGTATCTAATTACCCATAAATAGGGTTCATTTCAGAAGCTGCTACTTAATAAATATGGCCTAAAGGGAGGTACGTTGCATGGGGAAACAATGCAAAGACATAATGCATCGGTTTTCTGGAAGGGGATGTTGATAGTAACATAGTTAACCTGTCACAGCCTGGAATATAAACTGGGAAGGAAAAATAAGATAGCCTTCTGGTATGATAGATGGTGTTCTCAAATCTCTCTTATGACTTTATTTCCAAATATTTTCCAGAAAGCAAATAATAAAGATACTAGGGTGTGTAATTATTGGGGACGTTCGAGATAGAGATGGAACTCAACGACATTGTCCAGACAGGATTTTGTCAGAGTTAGACTACTAAAAACGTTCCTAAGCGACTCAACACCCATGCCCTTTGAGGAGAATAGACCTATCTGGAGATGGGAGAAGGATGGTAACTTCACTGTGAAATGCACATATCAACATTTTATAAATGGGGGAGTAACCTCACCAAACACTAAGCAGATTTAGATTGTAAAGCAACCTTAGAAGATAAGACTATTCCTGTGACTGGTGTGCAAAGAAGTTCTCCTTACCTGGCCGAAATTGCAAAAAAGAGGTTGGATTGGCCCCAATGTATGTATCATGTGCAAGAGAGATAGGGAATCAACCGAGCACATCATGTGTAATTGTTCTTTTTCCAAAAATATATGGAATTTATGTGCTAGGGCTCTAGGGTTGAACATCAATATTAAACTAGATGTTAATATTTGGAGAATACTTATTAGGGGGATAATGATAGCCATATACTTAGAGCAGTTATTGCTTTTTTTGCTGGAATATTTAGAAGGAGAGAAATAGTAGATTGTTTAATGATAAATGTCATTATATTCAACATTACATAAGGCTTATCATTTATGATTTCATTATATGGACAGGTATCCTCTCAGATGAGGAGATACTTCATCTATCGGGAGGATTTTCGGGGGATGATATGGATGTTAGCCCATCAAAGTAGGAGTAGAGGAGCACTTCGGAGGCACAGGGTGTAATGGACCGAGGGCAAGACTAGCTGTTATATGTAGGGTCGATGTACTTTTTTTTTTTTTTCATTTTCTAGTTTTTATTCAGCTTTATTTAGAACATTTATTATATAAGCTTATAAATGTGCCTCTTAATAGAGATTCATAACTCTTATTATTTTGTTATCTTCTCTTTAATGGAATGCGGAGAGTTAAAACCTGTCGTTTATCGTTAAAAAACAAAGAAAACAAAAGAAACGAAGAAATAGCTGAGACTATATTTTTTTCCTTGAATAGAACTGTATCAGATACTGCATGTTGCTGCAGACTGAGAAATTTTGCAGTTCAGATGTTGCTCAATTTTAGCGTGGCCATCAGTCATCAAACACAAGCATATATCCAAAAGGTAATTTGCTGCCAGCTCCTTTGTTTTTTTTAAGTTAATAAAAAGGATAAATAAAAGGGGTAAAAAAAAGAAATTTGTGTTTTTTTAGTGTCATGATGGTTAGAAGTAGATTGATTCCCTTTCAAATATCAAGATTCACGCAAAGATTGACTATATGATATCTAAATTTAATAACCAGAAGAATGTTGTTGCTAAATAGTAGAGTAATGTATAAGTATGTAAGAGAATTAGTTGGCCAATGGCTGAGAATAATCAACTAGTCTTGAAACAACTCTTCTACTAGTAGAAGGATTAATCAACCAATAACTACCAGAAACCAAGTTATTATCATAATGAGGGATTGCACAACCAATGCTTTATGTCTGGTCAACCAATTGATGGATTAGTCTACTAATGACTATTATTAGTAGACCAAATGGTCAGCTCTTGATGTTGGAATCTGAATTATGTGAGTTTTATGATGGCTACAATGGTTATATTTTAATAGTTAAACATTCATTTTGAAGAGTTTTCATATGATTTCGACCATACAAATAGAAGACCTTTATTTTACAAAAACAATAATTTTTAAACAAATTTAACTTCCATCTGTAATATGATATGTACACTGAATTCACATTAAGATGTGGTAAAATAATGGAGTTATGGGAGAAGTGGATGGCTGATCTCTGTATACATATTTTTGGGAGGCTTATATATTTAGTTTGTATAGCTAAATTTAGGGACCTAACTACAGAGTCCATCTCGGATTTGAGAGCACATACTTATCTATTTTATATGATTGAGTACCTAACAATATGTGATTGAGAATCAATGCATGTGTATTGCTCTTTTATGTTGTATTGTTTATTTTTATACTCATAACATGTATTTACTTATGATACTTGATTATTCTCTCAATATGATATTCTTTGTCATTTCATATACATTGTGTGATTGTATGTTTTGCATCTTTTTTTATGCATTTTCAAAGTGGTTTGCGACGAATCTAGTTAGACACGTCCAGACTCTAGTGGTTTGCATGTTGACATGGAGGTGGATCTACAATATTTAGATGCTTACTTCAGGCACTGAGTAGAGTCATAATAGATGTTTCACTTTGAAGATATTTTAGAAGAAGTATTAATTTTAGGCCTTTCAATTGAGAGTTGAGATTACTAATATTTTTTTTGTTTTCAGTTATCCTGACTTATAACTCAAATTGTAGTGGATTATTTATTTTCATTTGGATTTAGTTATCAACATTGATTCAATATTTCTATTGAATAAATTATCTTCTTTGGTTCATGTTGAGAAATTTTTGTATATATGTATGTATATAAATGTGATAGTATATTTATAGATTTATCAGTTTTTAGGCTTGGTATATTCGTTTTGAATGCATCTAAGTGCTATCCATAGGAATGGTAATGAACATGTTCACGGGCCAATTTTTGGCCCATCCTATATAAAATTTTGAATTAGAAAAATAAAAATTTTATTTTTAATTCAAAATTTTGTATAGAGCGGGCTAAAATTTGGCTCATAGACGCATCCATTATCATCTCTAGCTACCCATAACTTTGGATGAGGGACATTACAGTTGTCAAGCTCATTATCATCTAAAAAATTACTTTGGCATTGACCGAAGAAAAACTTAGACCTCTTTGCTTGCTTTTTCTAGATCTTTTGAATCGTTGATAATTTACCATTTTGTTTGAAGATAGAAAGAAGAGAGAATCATCATTAAAATTGACTATGAGAGGGAGAGAGCATTGTTTCTTGGTGTGGCTCGAAATCGATCCCAAGCCTGCTGGGCAAAGGTAAACAATGACGAGGTAGGGGTGTGGGTGCGAATGTGAACGTCAAAGTGTCTGGCTCATGATGTTATACCCCTAATTTTTGGTTCAAGTGGTGATTTGACTATTGGGTTTGGCCTATTAGCCTCCATATGGGAACTTCTAAAGGGGCACAACTTTTTTCCTAGTGAGCCCAGATTTCCTACTGAGCCCACTATGATTTTAATAAAGAGGGGAATTTCTTAGTGAGCACAGTTGGTATTCCGAAATTACCCTCCCTCTCTTTTTCTTCCTTTTTCCCTTCCTTCTCCCCCAAACTCCATGGCGGCACTTGCTTCTCTCTCTCTCTCTCTCTCTAAAAAAAAAAAGGAGCCAAAAGGGAAAAAAAAAATCAACCAGTATCAATGGGTTCGTCCTCGAAGGCGGGCAAAGGGAAGAAGAAGGAGATTAGCGATCACGCTCTCACTCTCCGCCGTCGTCTCCACGAAGCCCTCTATCTCGGGATTAGATTTTTTTCTCCCCCCCCCCCCCCCCCTCCTTTAATTTCTCTTGAAATTTCTGCTATGTTGTTTTAGATTATGAAATTAGTAGTTTAACTGATAAAAAGTTGCGATTTTGCTATCTGGGTCGTCAATTTTTTGACATATGGGTTGATAACAAGCCCTTTGATTAACCAAATTTCTTAAAGAAAATAAAATTGGATTGGTTGACTTCTATGATTTTGTTATTATTTTTGAGATGAAGTGGGAGATGGCAGGCAATTGCAATATCTTGTAATTAGAATTCTACTGTGGAAAGATAAATTGAGTTCCCTTTCTTTTGTGATGTAGGGAGATTGATAACAAAGGAAGAAAATGGCAGTGAACGGATGTAGAGATACAGTCGCATGCTCTCCGAGTTATGTCTACGTTCGTTAACTGCATGCCTTCTGTTCCGTTGCAATATTCTCTTGTAAAGGTAATTTTTGCTTTCCTATGGAGCACCTAATGAAATGTTAGTTACTGTGATCTTGTTGCTAACTACCTAATCAATTGTGTTGGAAAATGCATAACAAGATATTTGCTCAAGAACACATAGTCTATGTAAAGTTTACATCTTAATATTGACATGAGGAAGCTATAGCAATGCAATAGACATGTTGGTGGGCGTTATACCTTTTGATGAAAATGGATCTTTAGAAGAGGATACAAACTAGAAAGAAGTTTAAACGAACTCAACTTTAGCAAATCAGTGTACTCCAATACAAAAGGCATGCAATGTCACAAAAATATTATCATGAATATGGATCTTTAGAAGAGGATACAATAATATTATCATGAATAAAATTAAGAGCATGCAATGTCACAAAAATGCAGGAGGCTCTCAAGATGATCTTCAAGATGATCTTCATGAGTCAAATTACCGAGGTCCAGTTGATTTATCAGTACTGAAGAGTTTCAAGACGCACTTTGCTTTCTTCGTTTTAAAAGATGAGGTAATTATTTCCTATTAAAAACTATAAACCAATTATTGTGTGTGCATATGTTATGACTATAGTATATATACAGGAACGAGATACACTTTGATGTATTAGTCACTGGAGAAAAATAAGTGCATGGTCATTGTCGACACTTGAGCCAAACACCCGATTCATGGAATTAGTACGTGGGTTTTCATTATATCCATTGGTCAAGTGCTCCTACCAGTATATTAGCGCAAACAGAGGAACAAAGACAAGATCAATCTACTCCTGATGCACCCGATACGGCGTTTATGTCTCGAACCAGAAGCAGACGTCAACCCCCGAGGAAGACAAGGAGATAGTGATTAGATTATATTAGTTGTGTATTGATATGGATGTTGTAAAGAACTTCAAGTGGCCAATGTAATTGTTTTTTGCAAACATTTTGAAGAATTTGTAGAATATATGGTTTTTGTTTGTAATGAACCCTATTGGTCGCTTTTTGTTCGATTAATATATACACTACGTTTGTATTTGATCTTATTTCTTTAATTTGTATCTGGGACCTTGTTTATAATCTTCACTATTTCATTGTATCAGTTATTGTATCGTTGTTTTATTGTATCGGTGTATCATTGTATCATTATATCGGTGTATCAGGACTATCATTGTATTTGTGTATCTGGAGTATCATTGTATCGGTGTATCATTGTGTATCAGTGTATCAGTGTATCATTGTATCGGTGAATTATTGTATCAGTATATCATTGTGTCGGTATATCAAGGTGTCGGTGTATCATTGTATTTTTTTTACTTCCTTCCCTATATTTCGATAATAATGTATAATTAGTTATTAATATAAATCCTAAAAGTCACGTTAAATTGGGTAAACTAATGATATATCATTTTATTACATTAATAGAGTGAGTGAGACAGTGGTAGAGATATCAGATCGAGTCAAGCCCCTGTCTAGACTGTCAGTCCGAAGGGGGGCGCCGTTCGGACTGACAGTCCGAACAGACCAGGTCTGTTCGGACTGTAAGTCCGAACAGATCAGTCCGAACAGATCTGATCTGTTCGGACTGACAGTCCGAACAGACCTGATCAGTTCGGACTGTCAGTCCGAACGGGCTAAAAAAAAAAACGCGCGAGAGGGCTGGAGGAAGCAGGAGAGGGAATAAGGGCAAGATGGAAAAAATTTTTTGAGGGCAAAGTTGATATTTATGCTAAAGTTTAACTGGTTTCACTAGGAAAAATCTTGTGCCCCTTTAGAAGTTCCCCCTCCATATGTCCAATGAGTATTGTGTTGATAACAAGTTGCGGATCTAACCCGTGAGCACCCATCAATTCCCAACAATTCAGGAATATTTGTGGAGTTTTGAACAGTTAGATGTCCTTGACATGGCCCATTGATGAGCTCATCACATGTCGATTGATGAGATACATGGGCAAGACTTGACCCATGGCCGATCATGTGACAAGATAGGTGGACATTGAGGACTTTGTCATCTCCTTACTATTGTAGTTTCACGGTTGGACATGAATCTATACTTACCGAGGGCTGGCAGAACATTTTTAGTAGGAGGCAGTGAG